>JANFQY010000189.1:0-62820 GCA_025592935.1 Aspergillus ostianus | reverse complement strand
CCCCCCCCCCCCCCCCCCCCCCCCCCCAAAAAAGAACATAGAACTAACATCCCGCCGATAGCACCATGGCCTTGTCCTAACTTCGAAAACCAGTGGCAAGTGGTAGACAAGGTCCAACGCGACTGGTACATTCAACGAGCCCAGCAGTTGGCGTTGTCGGACTTGCAGCCAAGGTCGGATTTCGACTACGAGGGGATCCTGACACTGGTTTACAAGAAGTGTTATGCGGACATGGAGCAGGGGGAGGCGGCAGGCCTTTTCTCGATTGGACGTAAGTGATTTTTGGTCCGGTTCCTGAACTCGGAGGAGGAGATGGGCTAACACTATTGTTGATTTTAAGAGGACAACTTCCGGGACCATCTTCGTGAATTGAGCGCTGCCGACTGGGCGGCATTTCACAAGTTCACCTTCGTTGGGGACGAAGAAGATGAGTATGACACTGAAGTTGAGGATGCCATGCCTGATGTCGAAGAAGAACCGCTAGATTATGATCCGCGCGGGGAAGAGGATCCGCAGATCGCCCTGTTTGAGAAGGCCGTTGACGCCGGTATGGCTACGCTGAAGCGGCTGCGTGATGAATTGAAGAGATCACGCGTCAATATGGATGACACCGACTGGATATCGGAAATTGATCGGGTCGAATCGTATTCGAAACCCGGACAGGTGATGATTGGCGTTGTGGGAAGCACCGGGGTCGGCAAGTCGTCGCTCATCAATGCCTTGGTCGACGAGGAAAGGATTCTGGCCACAGACTGCATGCGCGCGTCTACCGCTGTGGCGACGGAGATCGTCTATAACAATGGCGGTTCTCGGTACAAGGCAGAAATTCAGTTTGTGAACCGTGGTGAGTGGGAGAAAGAGCTCCAGGCTCTGGTCTGGGACCTAGATGAAGACAACACGGGTGAGATTCGCGAAGATATAGCAAATGACTCGGAAGCTGGTGCTGCTTTGGCCAAAATCAAAGCCGTCTATCCTTGGATAGAAGCCAGGTATATTATGGACACTCCAGTTCAGACCTTTTTGGATCATCCGAGTGTGTCGAGTTTGCTCGGGAGTGAGAAATTCGTTGAAGAGAACAAGCCGCAGGCCTTTTACAGAAAAGTCAAGACATACCTCGATAGCGAAGGCAAAGGCAGGGGCAGACATAAGAAATCCCAGCCGTACAACAGCGTGAGTGTATGGCCGCTAGTTCGCGTGGTTCGCATCTTCGTCCCGGCGCCAGCTTTGTCCACGGGCGCCGTTCTGGTTGATCTACCTGGCCTTTTCGACTCCAACCCAGCCCGGGTGGCAGTGGCTGAGCAATACATGAAACGATGCTCAGCTCACTGGGTAGTCGCGCCTATTAATCGTGCCGCAAGTGACAAAGTCGCCAAAGACTTACTCGGCAAAAACTTCAAGATGCATATGCAAATGAAAAACGCATTCAGCAGCATCACATTTATATGCACCAAGACCGACGACATTTCGATTAGCGAGACACAAGATTCGCTCAAACTAGACTTGCCAGTACCGGAGCAACGAGAGGCAAAACATGCCCAACTCAAGGCCGAGTTGAAAGAGCTCCATGATAAAAGGGAGCAAATCATGGACCATGTGGCCAACGTCGACGAGGAAATAGAGGAAACGGAAGCTCAGATCGATTCTGTAGAACACCCACCTGATGAGTCTATTTCAATCCCGACAAAAAGGAAGAAACAAGACGGCACCACCCTCAACACTGGGGTAGGTTCTGAAGAGACTCCTCTGGATGCGACGGTGACAGATAACCACTTCGTCATCGATGAATCCAAGACTCCAGTGACTGATCAGTTGACGGAAAAACTCCAGGATCTAAAATCTCAACGAAAGAAGCTTGTTGCCCAGAGACGGCCCCTGGGCCAGGAGATCAAATCTAAAGAAATTGAGATTGGAGAGTTTGAAATAGCGTCTCGCAACATGAAGCTAGACGTTTATCGAGAATGCATTCAAGCTCGCAACGACTACTCCGAGGGAGAGATCAAGCGCGACTTCGCGCGCGGAATTCGAGACCTCGAAGAACCGGATGAGACCACAGATCAAGGAACCAAACACAGAATGATTCATGACTACCAGAAGCTGGAAAGGGACCTTCCTGTCTTCTGTGTATCGGCACGAGCGTATCAAAAATTGCGCGGTCGGATGCGCAAGGAAGCCACATTAGAGGGATTTACGGACTTTGAAGAGACAGGCGTCTTGCGGTTGCGGCGTCATTGCATAAAATTGACGGAGGAAGCAAGAAGAAAATATGCAAGACGCTTCTTGATCCATCTTCAGCAATTGCTTCGTTCAATGTCTGTGTGGACATCATCAACTGATTCAAGAACTGTTCACGTCTCGGCGAGCAAGAGAAGTGAGATAGAGGCTGACTTCCAAAACACACGCCAAGCTTTTCTTTACGTATGCGGCCTCTTCCTTTTCTACACGGTCATTTTTCTAATTTCTGAAGTCAGCAGAAGAGCAGTGGAAAGAGTTTTTGACAAAGGTGAAACAAGCTTTCTACCAGGACGTGGTGCACAAGCTCAGTAAGTTCCTGCAGAATTTGTGTGTAGCAAAAGACTAATAGATATAGACCAAGCTTCAGTCACAGTATGCGAGGCATTTTCTCGTACGGTCTCCGAATGGCACGCCTCTCGAGACGAGGGAGGGGTCCATTGGCAAACCTATCGTGCCACTTGCAGTCGTGATGGGATGTTTGGCACGATCAATTGGAATGGGGATTTGTGAGTACTTCAGTCATTGTTTTCTCCTGACTTGAGGTTGACTACTATCGGCAGGGCGTATCATTTGTGGAAAGCAATCCATCATAATTGGATAGAAACCTTTGCCTATTTCATTAAGTGGGAGTTCAGAGATTTGGCCCAAGTACTTCAAAAGGGCCTGACAGATTTTCACTGGGCTGCTATTCGTTCTGCCAAGCACAAGCTCCCAACCGATCATAGGAACATGCTGAGTGAGGCACTTCGTGACCACAGCCAAACTTTGGAAGTTGAACTCGAGACCATAGAGGATAATTTCAAAGCGGCACAGAGGGAGATAAACTACGTTTTTCCCGCCACAATTCGAGAGGAACTGGCGTCGACATATAAAGCATGCGCAATGGAAAAAGGTAGGTTATCAACGAGAATGAATGCAACTGATTCCGATAAACTGACAGACGATTCCACAGGAAAAGGCACATTCAATCGAATGAAATATACCATGGCCCAGAAGGTAGCAGACAGCGCAAACCACATCGTTCACGAATGTGCCGAACGAGTCAGAAAGACCCTAGACGAGTTAGAAAGGGATACAGCGCGCAACCTTCAAGACATTATGACCATGATGATGAATTCCATGAAGAACGACTACTACATAGCGCTTATTGAACCTCAGATCCGTCAGTTCACAGCCGAACAGATTGAGGTCCGACGTCGGTTGGATGGAATTGTCAGGAAAATGATATCAGACTTGCAGTTGGGTCAGCTTCTCAACCAGAAATAGAGCGACAGGCATCTCTTTATGGCAAGCTGTGCCAGACGCTATCGAGAGGAAGGATGGAGGATTGCCGATTAGGGAAAGACCAGACTGGGACAAACAGGCATGAGCAGTGGGGAGCGACTTGAGCAGGGAGCAGCAGATGCAGATGAATAATGGGTTGCTAGGGACTCTGGAGCGTTATTCAGTTAGGACCAATTGGAGTTGGAAGGATGGTCGTTTGTGGGTATGGAAGAGATGGACTAATGGCTACCGGTGTCTCTGGATTTGGGGAGCGATAGGCAAAAAGGAAAAACAAAAAAATAGTGCTAGCAGCTAAGCCTCTGGAATGGTTGACTGAAATTGATTGATTGATAAATTGACAGGCCGGAGGAGAGACATGAAACCAGTCAGGAGGCCAGACAGCCAAAGTACGTAGAGCTAGCCAGAAGCGCCCATCCGGAGGGAAAGCTCGATGGGATTCGACGGCTGCACGCTAAGAGGGTTCGTCACCCATCACCAGCCTCCAAGATTTTCACAAGTGGAGGAGCAGATCGGTCGTCCAGGACCGACAAGTCTCGGAGGGGAAAAGGTCATATAATCCACGAGGGAATCACTGGCATGGGCCGGGGCTACTAGCATTTCTTTTCTTCAACGATTCTTCTGCCTTGCTTGCTCGTTCGGTTGCTTTGCGATAGAAGTGTTGAACCTTTTATACTGGAGAGGTGATACTATTGACTCGTTACTGAATTGTTGTCTTGTGTTCTCTCGTCCAATTCATCAAGTGCGCATCATGACGCAGTAGACGTGAGCCGTTCATCCAGAGAGTCCAAGAGTGAGAAAGAGAGAGAAAGAAACGACGGAAGGGAATCGGCAAGAGAAAAAAGATTCCACCGCCTTCGCCGCCCTTCGATCGGACCCGCCAATCAGCGGCATCAAATCCTCAGGAAATTCAAAGAAAAGATTGGAATAAAAGGAAAAAAAAAGAGGAAATGGTTCTTCCGCAACTTTTCTCTCGCAACAAGTCCAAGAAGAGATCTTCCAAGCCTTCGTCCCCTTCTGAACCGCCACCTCGGGAGTCTTCCTTTGACCCGTATACTTCTTCCTCTTCTCTTCCTCCTCATCCTCATCCTCAGTCTCATTCTCATTCTCATCGTCCTCCACCACCTCCTCCTCCTTACTCTAATTCTAATCTCCCTCGCACCCCTCCGACCAATCACCCTCTTCCGCGCAAACCCTCGTCTCGTCCCTCTCACAGTCGGACTTCGTCGACGCCTGCTAAATCTTCTTCTTCTTCACCCTCAACTTCTCGCCATCCCACTTCGGCCACTGCGAGATTCAGTTTCTCCGCCTCTCGTTCCTCTCGTTCCTCCGCCGGTCGCCGGTCCTCGCACGACCCCAACTCTCACCCGTTAAATCTTCCGCCCGACGAGCTCCGTCGACTCACAGCCATGGCCGCTGCCGCTGACCGAAGCTCGATGGACATCGATAGCAATGATCCTCGTTTGCAATCTCCCTCTTCTGCCACCAATGGAGTCAACGGAACGCAGAATGAGCGTACTCCTACCCCGCCGCCTCACACGTCCAGCGGCACTACGGCCGAGGCCGACTCTTTCAAATTGGCCGGAAACAAATTCTTCAAGGATGGAAACTTTGTCAGAGCTATCGAGGAATTCAACAAGGGTGTGTGCTTTCTGTCTTGACATCTGCCGCTGAACTCAAAATTTTCTAACTTGGATCACCAGCCGTGGAAATCAACCCCAACTCCTCCGTCTACCTGTCCAACCGTGCGGCAGCCCACATGTCCGCTCATAATTACTTGAATGCCCTAGAAGATGCCGAGCGAGCGCTTGATCTTGACCCCTCCAACTCCAAGATCATGTACCGTCTCGCCCGGATTCTGACCAGCTTGGGTCGCCCGTCCGAGGCTCTCGAAATTCTTGATCGAATCAACCCCCCTGCCTCTGCGACCGATCGTGCTCCCGCCGAGAAGATGCAGCGCTTTATCATTCAAGCGGAAGAGACTCTGTCACAAGATCGGGGAGTGTCCATGGTTGTTTTCTGTCTTGACCAGGCCAAGCAGCTCTTGGGCCAGGGTGTCAAGGAACCCCGCAAGTGGACTTTGCTGGCCGCCGAGGCCCAGCTGAAGATGGGCAACGATAACTCGCTTGGAAAGGCCCAGGACATTGCTATCGGCATGCTCCGAGAGAACAGCCAGGACCCCGATGCGCTGATGATCCGTGCTCGTGCCTTCTATGGAATGGGAGAGACCGAGCAGGCGTTGAAGCTGTTGAAGATGTGTCTGGGTCTGGACCCGGATATGAAGCAGGCGATCAAGCTCCTCCGCACGGTGCAAAAACTGGTCCGTACCAAGGAGGAAGGAAATGCTGCGTTCAAAGCCAAGGACTACCGCAAGGCCATTGATCTCTGGACTCAGGCCGTGGCGGTTGACCCCAGCAACAAGGACATGAACGCGAAGATCCTGCAGAACCGTGCTCAGGCCCACATCAACCTGAAGGAATACGACAACGCTGTCAACGACTGTAACGAGGCCCTGCGCTTGGACCCATCCTACCTCAAAGCGCAGAAGATGCGTGCCAAGGCTCACGGTGGAGCCGGTAACTGGGAAGAAGCCGTGCGCGACTACAAGGCCGTCGCCGAAACCAACCCCACCGAAAAGGGCATCCAGGAAGACATCCGCAAGGCTGAGTTCGAGCTCAAGAAGTCCGCCCGGAAGGACTACTACAAGATCCTTGGGGTCAACAAGGACGCCACGGACCACGAGATCAAGAAGGCGTACCGCAAGATGGCCATCAAGTACCACCCCGATAAGAACCGCGATGGAGAGGCCGGCGACGAGAAGTTCAAGGAGATCGGAGAGGCCTATGAAACTCTGATTGATCCCCAGAAGCGTGCTTCCTACGACAACGGTGACGACCTCATCGATCCCTCCGACATGTTCTCCGGCGGCGGCTTCGGCGGCATGGGAGGCATGGGCGGTATGGGTGGAATGGGAGGCATGGGTGGTATGGGTGGTATGGGCGGTACCCATATCAACATCGATCCCAACATCTTGTTCAACATGATGAACGGCGGCGGTGGCGGCGGCTTCGCCCAAGCCGGTGGTAGCCCATTCGGTGGTGGACAGTCTCGTGGCGGCGGATTCCCCGGAGGATTCCCGTTCTAGACGGGTTGACCAACACCACAGAACGACCAAAGAAAAGTCTTCTCAAGAGCGATGATTATTATTCAACACGACAGTACAGAACCAGACGAACTGCAGTGCAATGGCCAACGGTCTGATTTGACTTTGGACTGCATCCCGCGTATTCTGTGGACACCTTTCCTACTATTTTTTCTCGATTGCATCTGCTATGGCTGCCTATACATGGTCTTTTCGATTATTCCCCGGGGTGCGTTGCATGATTTGAGACTGAAACCGACACGATAGACTTGATGTCTTTTTTTTTTTTTTTTTTTTACCGTTGCCTATGTCCTTTTTCCCCCATTTTCGCATCTTTTCTATTTATTCTTCTTTCCTTTTCATTTCCACCCTTCACATAGATGGGATATGTTTTATTGTGATATTTGCAACAACCACCTGCCACGGACAGGATGGATTTGATGAGCACGGGAGAGAAATCCCAGCCATTCTGGCGTTATATACTCTTGGGTCATGTTATTGCTAATTTATACCGGCTATGTCGGGGTTCCCATGGTTTTTATGCTTTGGGTATCTGATGAATGAATACGTTGATGATTTACTTCGCTTCCGTAACTTGGCTGTCCGTAACACAAATAATATATTTACCGATAACAATCCCCATCCCAGTCAGCCAGGGCCTAGGGCCAGGCCCAAAGGCACAAAAGCACACAGGCACCAATGCCGAATACAGAAATGCCCTCCCAAATCGGGAAAAATTCACTTACGTCAGCGAGCGCAACACCCCAGCCAATTGGCGTCTCCTCTATTGAATAGCGCTAGTCCGTAACCAGAAAAACCAAAACAAACAAAATGGATTGTGGAGATGAAAGGGTACTACTTTTGTTACTCTTCCTCAAGGCACCAGAAACAAACAGTCCTTACACGAGAACACATGAATACTTTACTCAAAGAGCTTCTATATAAAGAGCTCCGAGTACTGAGTGAGTTATATGAGCGTGGAATAAGCTTCGTGACAGCCACCCTTTTCTCCCGATCCCGGCGTCCCCTAGTTAGATTAATCAGTTAGTTGGAGGCTTCCCGTGAGGGGATCCGCGGAGGTAGGTATGTTGCGTCTGTCTATCTTGGACTCCGGACATGCTTGATATATTGCAATCGACATGATCAAAATACCGTACCAAGTAGTAGAAGACTCCCTCGATTCGGAATAATCGAGTCAAACAATTTATCTACCTACTCTGTCTCCCTATCTAAACAGACCAGTAAACCAAATAGAAACACCCCGCAAACAAAACCAAAACAAACAACCACCTATCAAGATCACAAGACCGCAGGAACTGGAATGCCAGCGCATCATTTCAAGTAGTCGCCTAGTCTAGCTCTATATGTAGATACTAATGCTATCGTCGGATCTAATCCCGCTCCAGTTACACAGCCTACCTGTCTGCGCTCATATTTTTTTTTTGGAAAACCCGGCCGTCGACCGGGATTATTGGGCCAACCGTTGCGGCCTGCTGCAGGTTTTAACTCTGATCATCACGCCGTCGCTTGCCGCTTGGCTTTCCTTGTTTTTTTTTTTTTTTTTTTTTTTTCTTACCCTCGTCTTCCTTTTCATTCCTCCCCCGTCACTCTTCTGCATCCCACTTCCTGCTCCCTCGCATCTGAGTCTTTCTTGATTCTGGGTGGATCGACTTCGGGTTGCGATTTCTGTTTCCTGGTGGGGTATTATATCGGGTTCAGTTCTTCGGTAAATAGGTACGTCCTCCGTAGTACCCCGTACTATACTCCCCGAGTCGTGGTGGTCTCAGACACTGACTCTTCTCGCTTCCTGGCAGAAACAAGCGCTGAGTGGCACGGCTGCAGCGCCAACTCGAATGTTGTTATGAACATGTCCTTTCCGTCGCTTTTTACGTCTCAGTTCCGTTTGCAACAGCTATAGCAAGTGAGGGACTTCGATAGGGAGCCCAGACCCTTTCCTCGTGCAACGACCGGCTTAACGTGTCCGAGATATCCCCCGCGTCGATCTTACGACTGCCTTTTTTTTTTTTTTTTTTTTTTCTTATTTCTCTCATCTCTTTCATATTCTCTGATCAATAATCTCCCAACATCATGGATGGCCCTCCGCCCCCCCCTCCACCTCACGGTGAAAAACCGAACACCACCCAAGGCGAATATCGGAAGTCGTCAGACCTTCCGACGGGAAACTACGATATTTTTATTATCCCGCCCCACTCGTCTGGCTCCGGATTCTTATACCTCCCTTCCCTACAATGCCATCGAAATAGCTTTATCGCCGGATCGGTATGCACACTGTTTGTGGTTCTATTATGGGTGACGCTGGCGCCGCTCGTCAAGACGTGGTACGTCGCCACGATCGCGAGTGGGAGCGGCACAGGAATGGCCGTTCTAGCCATCGGAGTCGGCATTGCCGGTTGGGCATTTGGAGTATCCCAATCGGACTCTGGTTCCGGTGGCTCTCAACAGGGTGGCCGTCCAGGACCCGGGGGTTTCGGGTCTGGTGGATTTGGATCTGGGGGTGCCGGCGCCGGCGCCGGTGCAGGCTCTCATCAATCTGCAGGAGGCGGTGGAAATTACTCGAGAGGTGGAAATTTTAATAACCAGTCTGGAGGACAGCAGGGCAACTTTGGTGGGAACTATGGTGGCCCTCCTCCTGGAAACCAGTACGCCGGTAATCAGTACGGCGCTGGTGCTCCTCCGCCCCAACCCCAGTCGCCGCCGCCCCCCAAGGCCGATCCCCCACCTAGCGATAGTGGCTCGACTTCGAACAAGAAGGAAAGCAAGCCCCAGAGCGGAGAGGATTGGGAGAAGGCCCGAGAGGAGACAAAAAGAAAGGAAGAGCTTCGCCGCAAGATGGAAGAGTTCAAGCGAAAACGGGAAGCTGAAGCCCGCGAAAAGCAGCAGAAGCGGGATCGGGAGGCCATGGAGCGAGAACTTCGTGAGCGCCGGGAGCAGCTCGAGAAAGAGATGGCTGCCGCTAAAGAAAAGGCCGAGAGGGAAGCCCGCGAGAAAGCCGAGAAGGAAGCGGCAGAAGCTCGAGCAAGGGCTGCAAAGGAGGCCGCAGAGGCTAAAGCGAAAGCAGAAAAGGAAGCTGCAGAGGCCAAAGAAAAGGCCGAGAGAGAAGCCGCAGAAGCAAAAGCAAAGGCCGAACGCGAAGCCAAAGAGGCAAAGGAGCGAAGGGAGAGAGTCGCTGCGGTACTCAAGGCCAAGGCTGAGCGTGAAGCTGCGGAAGCAAAGGCAAAAGCGGAGAAGGAAGCAGCTGAGAAGGAGGCCGCCGAGAAAGCTGCCGCCAAAAAAGAAGCTGACGCCAAGTTCGCCGCTCTCAAAGAGGCCGCGGCGAAGAAATATGCCGAGAAGAAGGCCAAAGACGCTCAGGAAGCGGCAGCCAAGGAAGCTGCGTCCGCAAAGGAAGCCGCATCCAAGGCCTCCAGCCAAAAATCAGCAACGGCAAGTGCTCCAACCCCACGCACCCCGTCGCCCAAGAAGCCGCCCTTTCCCAGTGCGCGGACTGCCGCGACGGCGACCGAAGACGATGCCTATTCCTTTCGGCCTTACGACCGACCCCGGCGGCCGTACGGTGCTGAGTCCAAATCCTCCGTATATTCGGAGTCTTCGTATGCTCCTTCTCAATCAACAGCCCGAACCTCGCCGCCTCCGTCGATCCGAGGCGGGTACTCGACCAAGGATCCCGACAAGATTGTTATTCGCGGCGTGTACGCCTTTAACAACGCCTTTCCTCGGACTCCAGTGGCACAGTTAGTGTCCGGTCAAGGAATGGTGACGGACGGGTTGGTCCTTCGCATCACCACCGAGGGGCTGTTCATTGACGACGACGTGCGCGGAGTGCCTCAGCGGGAGTGGGACGTCAAGGCATGGACCATGAAATTGGCCGAGGTGTGGTGCCCCCAGTATGGAGGACAAAAGAACCCGCAGGCCCCCAAGCCCAGCAACCTATTCTTCCGTCGAGGCACCGGAGAGCCCACTTCGGAAGAGTCGGATGCGTACGTGAACAGTTTGTTGAAGGTTTGCAAGAACACCTGCCGACTTGCGACCCCAGGAGGCTCCACTCGGAACGGCAGCGCTATTGGCAGCGAGACGCAGAGCCTGCATGTATTGCGGGCTAGCATCCGCGACCAAGAAGGCCGACGATATGTCTTCGTTCTGCAAGAGACTGAAGGATGGAAGGTCGGCATCGGCCTGCAGCGGCTGCGGAAAGGCACGCAGGTGCGCGCCCTCGGGGTGACGAACATGGCGGCTAATGAGAGCCGCACGATTCTCGGAGGCCTTAGCTACGCCTGACTATATGGTTGTTGGAGATATTTGAGCGTTGCATGGACTCATACTCATTAGCGAGGAGTTGGTTTCGCGTTTTCCAAATCTTGCATGGGTGTTATGCTTAGACATTCATTTGCACAGAGATTCCCCACTTGTTTTTTTGGTTGACCATACAGCCTATGATGTTGACGTTTGATGATGATCGTTTTTGACTTTTTGGCATATAGTGTACATAATTCTTGCACATACTGCTTTGTACACAGGATGTTTGATCATACCTCATGGGTAAGATCTTGATGATGCGTTGCACATATAACATTGACAGATTCGCGAATTTATTACTTCATGTTGAATGATTAGAAGCCCGAGTACTATTGTGTTTCAATGCCCTATACTCTTAAGAAATTCTCCTCTTCAACAACGTGCTACTTCTCTCTACGGTTTCTGATCAGGCTCCCATATTAGATATCGAATGGTCACAGTATCAACCAGCTCAGCATAGCGAGAACCAAAAGCCAAGAGTGTCCTGACTCGCTCGCGTCCCAGCGATTTCTGTGCCCATCCGAGCTCTGCTCTTGCCTCCTCGTCCTTCTGTTCTCTTCCTAGCCCCGTAGATCCAAGGCATCTTATCCACCATTGAGAGCGCATAAATCTGAGCGTGTTTCTGGGAACCCGATTGCCTAGACAGCTGGTTGCCCGGTAGAGGGTTGATCGGCGAGAGGGTGGAGTTTTTGTGATATTTCCGGCTTCCGCTGCGCTTGGGTCCACCGTTCAGGAGACTCGAGAACAGGGATCGGAGGGAAGAAAACATTCAGGAAATGAGGGCTGCGGAAAAGTTATTCAATATGAATTGAGTTTGATTTGGATATTGCGTCTTGCTTTGCCTTGCCTTGGGCTGTCTCTTACCTACGGTGTAGGGGTATGCATACACATGGTCATATGTAGGGGAGACTTACGGATTGTAATCTCGACGAGAAGTTCCTGCATTTGCATCTGTATGCTGCAGGTTCGCTCGTAGCTGCCTTCTTGATGCGTCCATCGATCTACAATCTCATCTCGAGGGCCGAGTGGATCTCGGCATATCGCTTAACTATCTCGGTAGTCTTATGTCGATCTCGCAACTATTGGGGATTGTCTGGTTGAATGCCATTGTGCCATCGTCGGGACCAAGATTGAGCAGGTTGGGATCCACGGGTCGTAGTTGTATCACAAATCGTAAATGGAATTGTAATTGTGGTGCAGAGGATTAGATATAAATACTTCCCTGGGGACATGTTGGCTCCTTGCTTTCTATCTCCTCGATATCCTCTATCCTCTATTATATCCTCCTTGGAACCATATTCCCTTTTTCCTGGTCTCACCACATATACTACAAGTATGTCTTTCTCAATTCATAAAAAAAAAAAAAAAAAAACCAACCTAACCAATTCCATAGAATGCAGCTCAAATCCCTTCTCGTCCTCGCCGCCTCCTTCTCCATGGCCACGGCCAACTACTACGTCGGCAACTGCGGCCAGGCCACCGACTCGACCAAGGAAGGCCCTACGAAGAGTGCTTGCAACACCGTCGAGGGTACTCTCTGCACCGGCACCGGCATCACCCGCTGCGTCGTCGACACTGGCAAGTGGAGTGACTTCACCTCGGCTTGCAAGGATGAGGGCTTCGACAAGGTGTACCAGCGACCTGGGTCGGTGGACGATCTGTCCACGGCGAAGAGCCTTGCTGCTTGTCCTCGGGTTTAGATTTTGTTAAGAACTGGAGATATGGGTTGGGTTGTCTAGATGTGAACGGAGTAACGACGTGAAGCTGTTCAAGTTGTACATACATAAACTCGGATAACGCGCAGGAGTCTCGTGACCTGTTCCTGATGATCAGTTGGAACGATGAATGACTTCTCTCCTTTAATTTCCCCTTAAAAAACATCCCCTCGGAGAAAGTTGAAGCAAGAGACTCCTTCTCCTTCCCCTAATTTAATACGGAGTCATAAGAATAAAAAGGGTTATCTCCTGTCAATGCAGATCGGCCAGCCTGACTAAGCAGAGAGGGCCAAACTGACCGCCAACGAGAATCACGGGAAAGCGAGTCTTGGTCGGGGATTCATTCATTCCATTCATCTTCTTCCTGGCCTCCATTCCTCTGCTGCTGCTGGTCAGTTGAGGCTCTCTCCTGCCCCAAGTCGTGGGTTGGTCCTCTCTATCGCTCCCTGTCCAGCTCCATCCCTATTCCTCCACTTCTCCAGCCAACCTGTCAGGTCCGACCAAGTCAGGCACCGACTTGTCTCTCCCTCTCTCCTCTCCTCTCCTCTCCTCCCCGCCGCCCGCCAACTGTCCTCTGAGCGTCATCTTACCCACCCCCCGACGTGGTCTCTATGCAGCGACGGTAATCAAATCGCTCAGTCCGACAGTCTTTTATCCTGCCCCTCGAGGGCGCGTTCTCCTCCCCCTCCCTCCTTTCCATCTATTATGTCCTTCAACTCCACTCAGTCCTACCAAAGCCACGCCGCCTCCCATCGCCCAGTCGCCGCTTATAACCCCATGGCTGCAGCGAACGCTCCCGCGGGGACTTTCCTGCCGGGCACCAAGGTCCAGGTGGGAGGTCACCGAGTCGTGGTGGATAAGTACCTCTCCGAAGGAGGATTTGCCCACGTCTACGTCGTTCGTCTGCCGCAACCCATCGATGGAGTGGACCGGGCGGTGCTGAAGCGGGTGGCCGTCCCGGACAAGGCAGCCCTGGCCAATATGCGGACGGAAGTCGAGACGATGAAGAAACTGAAGGGGCACAAGCACATCGTCAAGTACATCGATTCCCATGCGTCTCAGCTGCAAGGGGGCGGATTCGAGGTCTTCCTGCTCATGGAGTTCTGCTCGGGCGGAGGTCTGATTGACTTCATGAACACGCGCTTGCAGAACCGCCTGACGGAGCCGGAGATCATCCAGATCTTCTCCGACGTCGCGGAGGGGGTCGCCTGCATGCACTACCTTAAGCCGCCTCTGCTGCATCGGGATCTGAAGGTCGAGAATGTGCTCATTTCCCGCCAGGGGAGATCATCGATCTACAAGCTGTGCGATTTCGGATCGACCGCGCCTCCTCGTCCCGCCGCTACCTCCGCCGCCGAGGGTCGTCTGATCGAGGACGATGTGCAAAGGCACACAACGCTGCAGTATCGCAGTCCGGAAATGATCGATGTCTACCGGAAGCAACCCATCGACGAGAAGAGTGATATTTGGGCCCTGGGGGTTCTTTTGTACAAACTTTGTTATTACACCACTCCGTTCGAAGAGGTTGGGCAGATGGCCATTCTGAATGCCAGTTTCAAGTTCCCCGCCTACCCGATGTTCTCGGATCGTCTGCGGATGCTCATTTGTGAGTTGAAACTCTGGTGCAACCTGTATCTTGAGTCGTACTGACCGGTTCTTCTAGCCTGGATGCTGAAAGAGAACCCGCAGAAGCGGCCTAATATCTACGAGGTTTTGCGCGAATCCTGCCACATGCAAGGGAAGGACGTCCCTATCCGCGACGTGAGCATCCCCGCAATCCTGTTTACTCACAGAAATCTAACCCGCTGGTAGATCTATGCTACTCGTTCCACGTCGGAAGCGCGCCGGTACCAGGAACTACCACCCTCTCCTACCGATGCCCCTCAAGTGGGCGCCGTAATCTCTCCTCCGATTCAAGAGACCCAGACCAATATCCCTGAGATTGCGCCGATGCGACGAGGACGGCCGACTCGACCGACGACCACCTCCCAGCATAACTCTGCGAAACCCAGTCCTTCGCCGTTCCGTGGCGGGCCTCCGTCCGCCGACCCCTTCGCTGTTCTGGACTCGGGAAGCGGCCAAAAGTCTCGGAATTCGACTGATGAATTCACGAATCGATTCCCGTCCCTGGACCATTTCAATATCCTGCACGAGAAAGGAGGAAAGTTTGACTTCGAGCCCAACGCGGCGGACGCACAGCAGGAGGATGAGGACCTCGCACGCCGACTCACCAACGCCCTGGCTGACGATGCTTTTGTCAAACGCCCTGCGTCGGAGAAGGAACTCCCCGAGCCCCCGGTCCAGAGGCGTCCTCAGCCGTCTCCTCTGAAGACCAGACCGACCGAATCCTTCCAGGAGGAGCCTATTCGCCCACAGGTGCCACTGCACCAGCCTGTTCCCCGGAAGCCCGCCATGGTTTCTACGGGTACCATGACCTCGCCTCCTTCCACGCCGGGGTTGTCCGAAGCGAAACGTCCGATCTACAAGTTCCCGTCATCTGATCATCAACGTCGTCCGTCCAGCCAGCCTTGGTCCGGTGACAACGAGCAACGGCCCCACCGGCCAAGCAAGGCCCCTTCACCCTCGCGATCATCCTCGAATCTTGCGCCGAACCCTCGAGTTTCCGCCGACCGCATCTCGGATTTTTCGTCCTCCTCGTCCCGACCATCTTTGGATGGCTTGCGACCGACGAATTTGGACGTTGACGATCCCGTGAGCCGGTCCAAGTCGGCCAACGGCAAATCTCGGCCGGTGTCGATGCACGCGGGCACCAAGTTCGAGTCCGGCCGCGGCTCCGAAAGTGCGCGCTCTTCGCTCGACCTGCCCCGACCCTCGTATGAGATGGGGGTGCCCTTGCAGCATGCACGCACGGAGGCGGATCAAAACTTCGACCGGGCCAACATCTCGTCCGACATCGACTATCTGCGGGCGCGCGAAGAGGAGAGCAACCGGAAGCGAGAGAAGCGGTATAGCGGAAGCTCAAAGCACACGAAGCGGTCCAGTCTTTCCACGTTGTCGCTGTCGGGCACCAAAAACCGGTTTGCCGGCCGATTCGGCGAGGCGTTCCGTCGATTCGAGCAGACCAACTCCGACAGCAAACCTCAGTCTCCCGCGACCGAGGAAAGCCCCAAGCCCTTCATGTCGGTGACCACCTCTGAGGTTGTCGAGCCTCCGGCCGAAATCAGCGACGACGAGAACGACGACATCTCGCCCGAGATGCGCCGGGAACTCGAGCGGCGGCGTCTGTCGCAGGAGGAGAAACGGGTCGCCAACGCGGCCGCAGAGTACCGTCGTCAGGTAGCGGAAGGAGGTAGCCGCGGCGATACGCCGCGATCGCTTGCGATACAGGGCCGCGTGAAGAATCTGCTGGCTGAAGGCAACAAGCCCGCGCCGCCCCCGAAGACTGCGACGGGCTACGGACGGTACACGGACGAGTCGACCAGCGCTTTGCAGGCAAAGCAGGCCGAGGCGCGTCCCGAGCCTCGATTGAACACGCGGAATGTCGTCCCGGCGTCGTACGGGTCGCCGCAGACTCAGCCCTCGCCGGGTGCGGATCGGTGGGAGGCCCCGTCGAGTCTTCCCCGACAAGAGACGGCACGCACGGGCGCGGCGCGACCTGCGGCTCCTCCGAAACCGAAGAACCTGCGGGCGCTAGGACAGGAGGGTGTGGGTGGTGGCGATGATCGCAGTCCCATCATGCAGGAAGCGCCCACCACACCGGGGGATGACTGGGAGGCCAACTTCAGCCGTCGATACCCTAGTCTGTCGGGACTCGAAATGGTAGAGACGGAGATTGAGGCACCCAAATTCCATAGCCTACGGACCAGGGAAGTGTAATCTTTTGTTTTTTCGACACTGTGTATCGTCATAATGCTTTCTTGGTTGGGAAAGAGGAACGATTTTGGTAGCAGGGGGTTGAGTGCAGGAGTCATAGGTGAAGGGTCTATAGAGTTGAGGACCTAATCTGTTCTATACATACGGGTATATACACATATATCGATCTATACATATTTCTAGACAACGGCGAATCATCAACCATCAAATTCAGATTTCATCTTCCAATTTATTTTGTTTACCTGTTAGTTCAACCGGACAAAGACAAGAATCGGCGCACCTTCCCGAAGTGGCTAGACCGCCCCGGACTGTGCGCTGCGGCTCAAAGAAACCTTGCGATGGAGATTGAGATTGAGATTCTTATCGCGATCGCCATTCCATCCACTCACTCCTCAGTCCTCAGTCAAGTGCGGAAGACCACCATGGCGCCCGTCACCCTCGGCACGGTCGACAGTAAGTCTCTCCTCTTCCAACCCCTGATTCATCTACCAGAATGATCATATGATAACTAACCCCGATCCGAAAGACGACCTAAAAGACGTCATCCAGCAGCTCTTCGAAATCCAATCCGCCGTCCACGGCTACCTAGGTCCGGAGACGCAACAAGAGCTTGTTCGAAAGATGTACTCCCCCTCCTCCACTTCTCCCACCCAAACCACCTCAAAAATAACCTCAAGCACCTAACGTGTGAAATCAAAAACAAATGACAGAAAATCCCTAACCCAAGGCCTCTCCACCCTCTCAACACACACGCGCGACCCCCCAACAGCCACCACCACCACCACCACAACAAACCCCTCCGACCTCCCCATCAACACCATCCAACTCCCCCCCGAGATAATCGACTACGTCGACGCTGCAAGAAACCCGGACATTTACACGCGGGAGTTCGTGGAGCTGGTGCAGCGCGGGAATCAGGATTTGAAAGGGAAGCAGGAGGCGTTTGCGAGTTTTCGGGATGTGTTGGCGAGGGAGATGAGGAGTGCTATGCCGGAGTGTCGGGGGGAGGTGGAGAAGGTTGTTAGGGCGACGAGTTTTGGGACGGGGGAGGTGGATGGGGAGGATGGGGGGAAAGGGGAGGGTGCTGATGGTGGTGGTGGTGGTGGTGGTGGGAACTAGGGATGGATCCGATGGGATGGATGGGGAGGGGAGATTATGGTGATGATAATTTAAGGGGAAGGGGATCGATGGACTTGGGTACCGGTACGGGGACTTTGTACAGCACACATACTGTTTATTTTGCGTGCATGCTTGGGTCCAGACAGACGGGGTACATTCATTCATTCATTCATACATACATACATACATACATACATACATAGCTCGGGATTGGAAGGCAGGAGAGAGCGAGAGAGAGGGAGAGGGACTGATCTAGATGGGGATCGCCGGATCGGGGGGTATGTCTGTTTTTCTTGCGTTACCCTATCTTCTGCTTCTGTTTCTGTTTCTGTTTCTTGGGATTTCTTTTTTTAATTCGGGGCGTTTGTGACGGACATGGATGGAGTTTTCAGGACTAGAACTAGGGACTACCAGGGCAGACAGGAGCAATCGGAACCGATCGATGGAACTATTTTAGGAAGCATTAGAGTCATCCGCAGAGTCGGGATCGCTCGATCGTTAGTCGTTGAAATGAGTTGTCCTTACACAGCAGATTCTTTCTGGTTGCAAGTTCCCTGCTGAGGTTGCAGACGGGCGGAGTATTGTTCATTTGACTGTGTCCCTGTCTGAGTCTGTCTGTTCCTGTGTGCCTGCGTGGCAACGACCGGGACCAGGGCTCAGCGTGGTGCGTTCTATTTTCTCGCCCGGTGGCGTGTTGATTTGATACCTCTCAGTTCAGACCCTTTTGGCTACTCGAGCGAGAGGAACAAATGCCTCCCCTTGCGCCCACACGTGTAGAGCGCCTGAGGGATCAGGCACGTGGGGAGGTAAGGGGGATCCTCTACCCTCTTCTCTACCTGTCCTCAAGGAGGAGAGGGATCCCAAAGAGCAAATCCGATAGTCCGGGATGATACTTTTCGTCTCCGTAAGGGCCGTCGGTTAATGACGTTGGTGACTCCGCCGGAATCCCCCGCATCGAATCCATCGCGGCTTGGCCAGGCCACTGCTCCGTTCTGTCCTACAGACACTTCAGAAATGAAAGTCCCCAGAATCTCCGCCCCGGACGGGCCCTGCTGGCTCACCTGACATCGGCTCATCCTTCGTTTTCGGATTTCATACCTTTTCCCTCTCTCTCTCTCTCTCTCTCTTGCTCACCTCTTTTCTCTTTTCCCTTAGCGCCTTGTCTTTCTTCCCTTCGTTCTTGCTCCCTCCCGTCTCCTCTCCTCTCCTCTCTCTCCACTGCTCCATCCCGCTGTTTGGCTCCATCTGACCTTGTCCTGCCTCAGCCGTCTCGCTTGTTTGCTACCCTGAGCACCCTACCCTAGTTCACCCTCAATTTTCACCCATTCCTTCTCCCTCTCCCTCTCCCTCTCTCTCTCGCCCTTCCCTTTCTTACTTCCCCTCCACTGTTTCCCTTCAATTCCTATACCTCCCTCATCTTCTCGCCTTCTCGTCTCCGTCCATCATGCCTCGTATTCCTCCGCCTTTACTTCATCCGTAATTGTTCCGTCTCGCTCTCGCTCTCCCGGTCAGCCTCGTCCAATTTCTGACTTCTACCCTCCCGTCTCTCGACATGAGCACTGGCGGTAGTCAATCCCCAGGCGATGGCATCACCGGTGGTTACACCGGAGACAGTCTGGCCCTCAAAGTGGCCATTGCAACCTTGGCCGGCATCACCTGGTACAATGCCATCGAACTCATCATTCTCGTCTTCGTCACCTTCAGCCAGTTCTCCGGCCTGTACTTTTGGTCCCTCTTCATTTCCTCGTCCGTCGGCCTGGTCCCCTACTCCATCGGTTTCCTGCTCAAGTTCTTCAACCTCACCGACCAGACCTGGCTCTCTGTCACCTTCATCACCGTCGGCTGGTACTGCATGGTCACCGGTCAATCCATCGTGCTGTACTCGCGCCTGCACCTGCTGCTCCCCAATCACCGAATCCTGCGCCGCGTCCTGACCATGATCCTCGTCAACGTCGTCATCCTGCACTTCCCCACCACCGTCCTGACCTACGGCTCCAACCTGTCCGACAACCTGGCCTACCGTCGCGGCTACAACGTCATGGAGAAGATCCAGATGACCGGCTTCTGCATCCAGGAGTTCGTGCTGTCCGCCCTCTACATCTGGGAGACCACCCGCATGCTGCGCCTGGACCCGGACCGCGGCAAGCGCAAGATCATGTACCAGCTGGTGGCCATCAACCTGATCATCATCCTGCTGGACGTCGGCCTGCTCGTCATCGAATACCGCGACCTCTACATCATGGAGACCATGATCAAGGGCGTCGTCTACAGCATCAAGCTGAAGCTGGAGTTCGCCGTGCTCGGCAAGCTGGTCCATCTCGTCCGCAGCCACGTCTGGAAGACCGAATCCACCACGCGCAACCGCGCCTCCGACTTCCCCGATTTCGTCGATGCCACCCGCGTGACGTCCGACCTAACGCACGCCGCGCCCACCGGCCGACGCCGATCGCACCCCTGGATGGACTCGGATGACGTCTCCATCGCCATGTTCGAGCATGCAGGTTCTGCCTCGGGTCCGACCATTCGCGACCAAGAGACCGGGCACTCGGAAGTGTCCCACTCGTGGAGCGGCGAAACCCACACCAACAATAGTCAGGGCGATCAAGAACCTAGTCCGGTGGATTTTACGGATCCCTGGCATAAACAGAAACACATCATCCCAATCAAACGATATGATCATCCGGGGTGAAAGAACTGAAAAACAAGAAGAAAAAAAAAATTCATAAACCTTTTGAGATACCCCCCTTTTTTTTTTTTTTGTTCGCAATTGGCTCCAATTCCTTTTGTCGGCATATTGCATACATCATTAAATCATATTAGCGTCATGCATCTGGAGCGAATCATCGAACGAGATAACGACTTACGACATCATGCCATGTCAAATGTGTGTTGTATGATTTTACCGTTTCACGGGGTCCGTGATGGGAGACGGAAGCAGCCGAACCAGAAAATCAGAACCACTGACCACACTGGGGGGGGGGGGGGCCGGGTCTCGAATCGGGAATCTGGACTTGAAACAGAGTTCAGGGGACAAAGACAGGAACGGGACGGGAAGAAAGAGACACTTGATCCTCCGAGCCTCACTTTCCACGCAACGGCTCAGCACGACCGGGGTTCCCGCCCGGTTCAAAAAACGCGGAAAGAAAGGAACCTGAATTCCGGAAGTTGGAACAAAGAAAGGGAAATAACGGTCGCCTTTTCCCGAATATCCGTGCCCGGCTTGGTTTAGTTCTGGTTGCCGTTTCCCTTTTTTTCAGAGGAAGGATGAGGATGGTCGGTAATAGTTCATCGGTCTAACCTGCGCCACCCAAGTCAATCTCTGATCTAGATTGAATCGGGGAAGGAGGACGACCTAAACTGCACTATATCGCCGCTGTTATTCAGTACTTACTCCGAGGTCCACGTTGGTTAGGTTGGTCTTCCCTGACTACGGCCGGTGACTACTGACTTCGCCGTTCAGATTCCTTCTTCCCTCTTTCCCGGACGAAGTACATACATACACCATATCTATCGCTTCCTGTTTATTGTTGATTGATTGATTGTTGTTGTTGGTTATATATATACCCCTATTAGTATCTACCATATTTTGTTTTTATCTAACTATAATATACTCATTCACACTGCTCATCTAGTACCACTCAATACACAGATAAATCATCAATCATCACACATGAATTATCCATCTATAATCTAGAGCAAGATGATCCATCATGCTCATGAACCCCAAAAATCAAGACAGACACCGGATAATAATTTAGTTCGATTGATTAACAGGGCGACCCTCCTACCTAGTTAACTAGACGCTTTGAAAAAAAAAAAAAAAAAAAAAGACGAAATTGCAATCAGCCTAAATCCACCGAGCCAAGAGTTTTTGCGAGGTTGATCTATCTATCTATCCACTAGCTAGCTCACTTCATTTATTTATTCAGAGATTCATCTAATAATTAGCTAGAGTTGATCATGATTATCTATCTATCTCATTATCGGTCGATCACGATCTATCAATCAATCAATCAACTCACTCAATTAGATACTCACCTCCTGTACTTATATGCCGGGAGGGGGCCGGCGCAGGAGGTATTGAATGTGCATGCATATGGAGGAGGTGTGTATAGGTAGATAGCTAGATAAGGTAAGGTAAGGTAAGGTAGGTCATGAATCTGATATGCAAAAATTACAGTACCTTCCCTTCCCTTTGCCCAATCTATCCAACAGGGATCGGATCATGTTGTTGTCATGTTGTTCATTATTATTATTCTGTTCTGTTGAGCTGTTACTGCGCTGTTTGCTGCTGTGTTAGCGCCCCCCTCCCCCCCCCCAAATGACCTAGGTATGTATGTATGTACTGTACTTTTGGTCAATTGGCCCAAAAAAAAAAAAGTCAGCAAGGTAGACAGACATGTAGGCACAAGTAACTAGGACTAGGCCAACGTATGTACTCCTCGGAAATTAAAGTACTAGTAGAAAGTGGACTTAGACCGCTATTTACGCAGAACAATTCAATTGAAAAACGGATGATCAGTTGCTCTTTTCATGAAGGAAAGAAAGGGCATACTACCTAACGACCTAGGTAACTATTACTCTGCATACATACCTTAGCAAGTTGAACGAATGACTACCTACCTAACTAATCAACTAGCACCTCGGGCCCCGGTTTGGACAGAACAGACAGAAACGAATCAAAAGACAAAAAAAAAAAAAAAAAGAAAAAAGAAAAGGCTATCTACTCTTACTCTGTAAAACTAGAACAAGTATAAAACTAGAAAAGTGACCCGAAAAAAAAAGAAAGAAGAAGAAGAAGAAACACCTATTTTAACACCCTACTAACTAAACCATCCATATCCATGAAAACATCAAAGCCAACGCATTGTGAACAAAACTAAATGCTAAATGCCCGACTACCCTCCACCAATCCATCCGTCAGTTTACTCACCGCTACCCACACCGGCGCGAACTGCATGATTTCATCCAGGGCGGGAATCAGCCCGACCTGGTTGTGATCGCTCCAGAGGCACACGACACGCCCGCTGAGATCCTGGTCGGCTGCGTCCTGCTCCTCCGTCCATTCGACGTCGACGTGCCAGGTCCGGTCCCAGGTGCGGCTCCACAGCCGTACCTCCCTGATGCCCGTGGGGGAGGTGTGCGGAAAGCGAGGATCGACGGCGCCGTCGTCGACGTGGAAGCCGGAGATGGGCCGGTCAAAGACGAGTTTGCAGGCGCGCGTATTTAGCCCCGACACCTCGAAGCGGGCCCGCGAGTCATTGGTCGACCGGGAGATGTTGAACGACACCCAGTCGGCCATTGGTGGTTGGCGTTCGTCGGGGTGCTGCGCCGCGACTAGGGGAGTCAGCCCGGCCCAGGCGCACTTGCTGCGATCGCCAAGCCACGGGCAGCTGACATTTTGACCGGCGGCACTGGGGAGATCCTTGGCCACGTCCTCCACGAATGGCGGCATGCCTGTCAGCGACGCCTGATTGCTGCCGTTGTCTAGGTCAACCTCCTGCATGAAGTAGAGTTTCACTCGGTTGCTCTCCGAGAAAGGGAACGCAACCAGATTGTACACCAACGTGCCCAGTAAAACCAGCAGTAAGAACATCGGCAGGTGGTAGGTGTAGCGGTGGATGAAGGGGAGGAGCGGCAGGAGGACGAGCGTGGTCAAGACGGCCACGGCGATGTATACGAACAGGCGAGGGCTGCCGTCCTGTCCCGTCTGGTGGAGCGCACTGGTAAGCAGTAGCGCAAGAGGGACTACCAAAATCAGGACGATCGGCGCGATGAGGAGAAACTGCAAGACCCATGTCCATTTGGGCAGGTGTAAGCTCCAGGCCTGCTCGCGACCGTAGACCTGCGGGTTTTCGTCTTCCTCGTCTCGATCCGTGTAATACCCATGCTCGCCGGCCACCCGCACGTAGTTAGCAAAGGTCGTTCGTTGTCCACCGCCCAGCAGGGACGTCGACTCCGTCGGCTCCTCCTCGGCATCTGGATCGGTTTCGTCTTCCTCTCCCCCTTCATTCTCCTCCACCCCATCGTCCCGGTGGCTGTGCGCCGTGCCCAGTCGACTACCGTAGCTGCTAGGCCGCCTCGAAACCGGCCGGACCTGGTTGGCATACTCTGTCTTCCGCGGCAGGGAGAAGAGCTCCAGGTATGAGATCCAGGTGGCAAGGAAGACGCCGGAGTACAAAAAGAAGATAAAGTATCCTCCCGCTAGTCCTCTCTGGTGAATGTAAACGGTGGCAATGACCTGTAGAACCCACGCCACGACAAACAGCCACGTGAGGGTGTAGACGCGGTGCAAGGCCGACGGTCGAGCGAAATCGGCTACCCGCGAGACGAACCAAGCCAGGAACAACCAGGCTGAGATCATCATGCTCCAGACGGAATACTCGCTACTATGGACGATGAATGGATTCACCTTTGTTACCAGGTAGGCTAGCCCCACGGTGACGCCGGTCGGAATCACAAATAGCGACGGGAACCGGAAGAAGCCCCGAAGACCTTGCAACGAGACCGTCTCGAGACCATCCTCCGACTTGGCCGACGACCGGAACAGATACATCTTGTCAGCTCGTGTGAGGGCGACGCTCGTGAAGAGCAAGGTCAGAGGAGCCACGATGAGTAGCGTCACAGACAAGGCAAATAGTGTGTGCAGCTGAAACACGACGAAGGTACTGCCGAACAGGTCGAACCAGACAGCTTTCGATCCGGTCCCGCTGGCGATCTTGTCATGATCCCCAGACGCCGGGCCATCAAACTGATCGCTCGAATCTGATACCAATTCCGTCGTCGTGGCCACCGCGGCCGAGAGCATATGCCAAAGCGAGTCCTTGCTCGTATGTCGCGCGTCATCCTGGTTCGTGTGATACCTGGCTCGCGGCTCAATGAACGCCACATCCAGCCCGCGCAGCCCTAGATCGCCGTTGAACACCACATAGTCAGTCTGGCTGCTGATCAAATGCATGTCGAACCCGTTAGCCGCCAGCACCGAGCCGAACGGGTGCGGCGATTGCAGATACGGCCGGGTCACCTCCGTGTCTGTGCTGCGGAAGAGGGCCGCGCGACTGCCGGCGCCGGCACCCTCCAGGTTCAGGAACGTATGGGGCAAACGGGAGATCGGATGTTGGCTGTACACGCGCGCTCCGTTCAAGAAATCCTCCTCGCCATTGTTGAACAACACCACCAAGCCCCGTCGCGGGGCATTTCCCGGCGCCGTGAAGTATTTGATCAGCTGCAGGCAGGTGACGACGCCGACCCCGTCATCGGTGGCTCCGAACCCCGTCGAGACGCTGTCGTAATGGGCGTTCACCAGCACCCCTCCCGGGCCCTTCGGCGTTCCGTTCGGGTCCTCCCACCATTCGTCCTGATTATCACCTGGGCGCCGAATATAGACGATGATATTGGTGCCCTCGAAATAGACTCCGAGCTCGGAGGCGGTGATCGTGCTGCCGGTGAATGTCAGGTTCGAGCGGTTGTCGTCGAAGACAAACACGTCGGGTTTCTCTTCGTCAGGCAATCCCGGGGAAGCGGCTTTGACGATCTCGTTGATCCGGGTGAGCAGCCAATCATGGACGACGTCGTTGCGGCGGGAGTTGTAGGGATGGAAACTGCTGGAGAGGACTTGAAGATCGGCCCAGGCCTCGGTGATGTTCAACCCGTTCGGTTCGGAGCTAGGAGCTGACGGCACGACGTGATGGATGACGAGCAGAGGGATTACCAGCGCCAGATACACAATCGCGGTGATGATAGTGACCGGCCATGGAGTGAATGCCAGCGGATTGACCCGCGACAATTTTGGATGAGCCATGGACAAGCTCTATTTCGTCGAAAGGACGAAGAGGGTGAGAAAAAAGCAGTGAGGAGAAGATGCGCAGGGAAAGAAACGATGCAAGAAAGCGGAAGGCGGAAGAGACTAAGACAACTACCTAAAAGCGGGGACTCTTGACAGGTGACCCGCGCGGGATCTGCTCCCGCGTACCTCTGCCGCCAAATTTGTATGGCCGAGTACTTTGTAGCAGGAGGCTTCCAAGTTACTTTCGAATCTCAGTTGTGGATATGTGAATGTATGTAGTCTCTGGCTATGGAAATATCAACAAACAATATTCGCAATATGAACACAGAGACCGCACCAGCCCCAACGCCATTTCCATTTTCCATGCAAAAGTGTCCATTAGGAAATAGTGGGAGACGCAACGGTGCCCCGTACGTATATAAATCCCTCCGAGGAGATCTATCCTGGATTGATGCTGATGGAATCTCCGCCAGCGGTGCTGTTGGTCCCATCCATGCCGTCTCTACTTGCTACCACCCCTCGTTGGCTGGCACCCTGGTTCCAATAATGTTCTCGAATATGCCTAAACCCGAACAATCATCCCACGGGGATCATAATAATAAACAGAAGCAAAACACCCTCCCGAGTGGTAGACCGCTACCAATGCACTTGCCAGCGGATGAGCTGGCGAACAAATCCGAACCCTTGTCAAGGCCTAAGCCAAGATTCATTTGATAAGGGAGAAATAGAAAAACAGCAGAACAGATGGGTAGGAAAAGAAGGAAAGTAAGTGGTAAAAAGAGATAGATATCAAAAAAGAAGAAAAAAGGAAATCAGGTAAAGGCTGGTGAATAGGGCTAGAAATGGTCGAAAACAGACACGCTCAAGTAGAAGGGAAAAGAGAGGACAAGAGAGGGGTATCATCAGGCTTGGGGATGTCCGATGTCAATGTAATCGTCGTCGTTAATAGCAGTCGCATGCATCAGGCCAGTCACTTGGCCCTCTTCTTCGTCTAGTTCATCGTCATCGTCATACATGGTAACCTCGGTCAGATCCCGCTGAGGAGTTACGTTTCGGTTGAGGTAGTCCCGGAGTCGACACACTCCGTCGCCACTGAACACGCAGAAAACGTCGCGTTGCTGATGGGTAAACTCTGAAGGTGCTTCGCGACAGAACATGGTAAGCTCCGGGCGCAGGAACTCCTGCACGCCGGTAAGACTGAGGTGGGTAAGTCGAGGACAGTTATTAAGCAACGCATGAATTCCCTGCTCAAGTCAGTACTTTCATTGACTTTCCCAACACGACTCAGAAAGGGAAACTTACATCCATGGTCAACCTGATGCAGTAGCTTAGATGTACTCGCTCCAGGCAGCTCACCCCAACGGAAACCTTGGGCCGTGCCAAAGCCAGGATACTGTCGTCGGTAATCAACTGACACTTGACCAGTCCGATCCGTCTTAGTTTCGGTAATGTCGCGAGCTGCTGAACGCTTGCATCCGTCAAGCGGTTGCAACAGGCTAGGTCGATATACCGGATCCGGTTGCAGGACTTCACCAACTGGATCACCGCGGCATCGGTGATGTTCGAGCAGTGACCCAGGTGGACATAATGCAGATTCTTCCCAAGTTTGCAAATGGCCCACACGGCACGGTCGGTGATGAATCGACACTTCGCTAGGACCAAGTTTCGCAGGCGAGGGGCCGCCTGGATGATACGTTCCACGGATTCATCTCGAACATTCTCACAGGCTGTCAGATCCAGTATGCGCAGGCTGTCCATGGAATGATGCCTCGGTAGATCTAAGAATGCCATATCGTCTATCGAGGTGCAATGGGCGAGTCGGAGCTCACGGAGGTTCGGCAGCGTGGCCATGAGAGAAGTAACGGAGGAACTGTTGACAATTTTGCAGTCGTGGAGGTCGATCTCGAGGATAGCCGGACAGTTCTGGGCGAAGGACAGGATGGCTCGACCGGTAACTTGGACGACGCCGTTAAGTTTCAACTGCACCGAGGTTAGACACAACGCATACATACACAACTGGAGAGATTTCACTCACTCTTTTGATTTGCCGACAATTTTGCGACACGACGATCAACGAGTCGTCCGTAACCTTGTTGCATCCGGTGATATTCAACCCTTGGAGGCGAGGGCAATTCCGAGCCACGGCGTACAGGGTGTGGTCCGTCAGAGAACGCAGCTCCGACACGTCCAACGCTTGTAGATATCGGTTGCCTTCCACCACATCCGACACGCCCTTATCCGTCAGCTTGGAACAATTAGTCAACGTGAGGCGCTCGATCCGTTTGCACTGCGCGAAGGGAATCACGGTGCCATCGCTGACATCCGCCGTGAGGGCCGAAAGGTTGAGTCTCCTGATGAGCTCCGAGTAGGGAAAGAAAGCGTTGGCGGCGCCGACGGATCCCGTGATGCTTTTCATGTTGGTCCAGTTGTTACAGGATGGCCGGTGCCATAGTATCCCGACGCAGTTCGCCGCCCATCCTCGACACACCATCATGCAACTTAACATATCCCTTGGCGCACTGAGTTTCGAGAAAATGGCGATCAGGATCTCGGGGGGCAGGCGTCCGATCGGCGGAAGCATCGCTTCATGATGGATGTGGTGGCCGTTCAGGTCCCGAATGGTGCCGAGCCCGACCGATGATTGCGAGTCATTTGCCTGGGAGGTGAAGAAGTCGGTATCGTCGTCAACTGCTCGGTCCGGGGAGGTCGAGTTCGAGGACTCGGAGGGGGCTTCGCTCGAGAATCGAGCGGGTTGCCGTGAGCGGGGCATGAGGGCTGCGGTCGTAGATCGAATCTCCAAAAAAGATCGGTTTTGATTTCCGGATAACGCTGCGATGTGTCTATCTCACCAACAGAGGAAGACTGGACGGCATAGACGGGAGTATCCTCAGAAAACCATAGAGACAGAAGGCCGGCCGAAGGGGAGAGGGGGTGTAAGCCGGGCGGAGCAGTGAATTTGCGATCGCTCCTTCAACCCAATATTGAGTAAGGTTGGGTGAACGCGGGTGCGGGTGAAGGTGACGGATCAGAAAGCTGCCTGACCTTGTCCAGGATGTCTAAAATTAGAAAGCTTGGTCAAGGATGAAGCAAGAGAGTTGAAGGCGCTTAGGGGGGAACAGCGCGCGTCGGGTGCTGAAGGAAGGAAGGCCAAAGGGCGACGGTCCAGAAATGGCGGGGTTGGGAGGAGAAGGGAGGGAAGAGAGGAGAGATTAAGATGAAAAGTTCCAGGGAAGAGAGTAGAATTCTCCGTCGGAAGCACCTCACCTGTTGAAATCCCAGGGGGATGCAGAGGAGCAATAAATAGAAGCAGCAGGGTTGAGGAAGTGGAAGTGTGAAGGCGCTCGGGCGGCTGTGACGACGTGAGAACTGCAAGGGAAGGGCGGATAAGCCCTGCTGACTGTGCACCGCCAGGCGTCGCTGAAGAATCCCGATGGTTTTCCTATGAGGTTAATTCTCTTTGTTTCTATTCTGCGTTTGAGTCTATTGGAAATATCAATATCCCTATTTCCTATCTCCCTTTCGTGTTGAACAGCCCTGATCTCCTCTGTAGGCCTGTTCCAGTGCCTCCCTTCCCAAGCGGGAGACTGTCTTGCGATCAATCGATCTATATATCCTGATGCCGCCCAGACCCTCCGTATCCACCTGACTATCCTCAGTCTCAACCCTCGATCTCGATCCTCAACATGATACCGTCTCATGTTCCACTTCCCCCTTTCGCCCACTCCCGGAGCACATTCTTTCTCAACTTCCCAGTACTGGTCTTGGGCAGTTCCGCCACCACCTCCACCTCCCGCGGGATCATAAACTTACTGATTCCGCTGACATTCCGGGCCCACTCGATGACCTCCTGGCCCTGTAGTTGTTGCCCCGGTTTCACCGTGACGAACGCCTTGGGTCGCTCGCCCCAGTGGGTATCTGACACGGACACCACCCCGGCTTCTAGAATGTCGGGATGCGTGACCAGCATAGACTCGAGCGCGACCGAGGATATGTTTTCTCCGCCTGACCCCCATAAAGTATTAGTAACCTATGTTTAAGCTTATTGCAACCTAGACTAGTGGGAGGACTTACCACTAATGATAATGTCTTTGGCTCGGTCCAGGATCTGGATCGCTCCGTCGGAATGCCAAACCGCCAAGTCTCCTGAATGGAGGACCCCTCCGGCGAAGAGCTTCCGTGTAGCCTCCGGGTCCTTGTAGTATCCCCGTGCGGTGATATTCCCGACGAAGACGACCTCGCCGATCTCCGACCCGTCGCGGGAGACGTCAACGATGGTGCCTTCGGGGACGTCGGTTCGGATGACGCGCACCGGGAGACTGGTAACGAAGCCATGTCCCTGTCGCGCCATCCTCTTGTACTTCTCCTTCGGGGGTAGATGGTCCCACGAGGGCATATGATAACCCTTGGTGATGGGTCCGTAGGTCTCCGTCATCCCGTACACATGGACAGGATGCAGGTTCAGATTGGTCATCTGCTCGAAGAGATGGGGCGTGGGTGGACTAGCTGCCACCGTTACGTGCACGGGCGATGGAAGACGCTCAGCCTCGCTGGCACTGCAGAGGAGTGTATTCACAGTTGGCGCCGCATTGAAATGAGTGATACCCTCTTCCTTCAGCAATTTCCAGATCTGGGGGTAGTCAATCTTCCGTAGACAATAGTGAGTCCCGCGGACAGCCGTGACGGCCCAGGGAAATGACCAGCCTGGGAGGAGTCAGCAAAATGAATCGAGTTTCTCGGGGCCCTTAGGAAAAAAGATCTATTATACCCATCGCATGGAACATAGGTAAAGTCCACAAATAACCGCAGCGGCCAGAAAGGGTATTGAGACCCGACTCGATCACATTACCCAAGGCGGCAAGATAACAGCCCCGATGAGTGTATTCGACGCCTTTTGGCCGGGCCGTGGTGCCACTGGTGTAGGCTAGGGCAACGATATCGTCTTCGGAGGCTGCTTGGCTCTCGAGCCCGCTCCATCCCTTGGCACCGGTGTCCGCGTCATAATCCAGGCCATCCAGAACCGCGTCGTCGAAAGGACCAGACACTTGGCCTTCGGTGGCATCCGTGTCGGTATCAACGATGATGAAAACATTGGGATTCGACTTCCTATACGACTCAAGAAGGGGAAGGTACTCCTCATCTACAATGATTGCTTCGGCATCCGAGTGGGTGAAGATATATTCAATATCATCAGGCTTGAGGCGGTAGTTCACAGCTAAAGGCGAGCGTAGACATCTCTTGTCAGCGTATGAATCTTTAGGAATACAAGACAGCGAAGGAATTGACAATAGAAAAGCTCCCTTACCAACATTGACAGCTCCCGCAGCGGCAATCCCAAAGATCGACTCCAGGAAAGCAGGCGTATTAGGGCAAAGAATGCCGACTCTCTTCCATCCCCGTCTTTTCACATAGTACGCAAGACCTCGGGCTCGATCGGCCGTCTCAAGATATGTCCTCCGCAGAAGTTGGCCATTGGCCGTGATGTGAACAATTGCCTCCGCCTACATCGACCGAACCGTCATAGATTACCCAAGTTAGGTCACCACCGCCATCACAAGCTAGCCCAGCACGAACTAATTGGTCAGTGACTCACCTCTGGCTCGATAGCCGCCGCCCGAGGCAGGAAGGTCGTCGGCGAAAGAGTATGAAAATTGACCGAGTGTTCAAATGGTGCGGGCGATGCGGTAGGGCCCTTGTTCTGAGCAGGGATCAAATGCCCTAACAGGCTTGACAGACGAGATCTCGCAGCTGACATGATGACTTCAATCAAGGAGGGGGAGCAGAAGAGACGACAGGAGGGATGAAAGAACATGCAGCCGTGGAAAAATCAGGGCACAAGCGAGGGCGCGCAGAAGTTCGGTAGGGAAAGTTGGAGAACGCCAGATAATGCGGGGAAGCGCTTCTTCTCGGACCGCGGAGAAGCGGAGATCGGGGGTCGCATTCCGCCCTTCAGATTTATGGAGTAGCTGTAACTTGGCAAGTAAGAAACTACGTCTACAGATGAACAGGATCATCCATGATCCAAGAAAATCAAAGGCGAACTAAATCGAGTCATCGGTTGTTGCAAGCACCCTGGTCACGGGTGATCTTTGCCCCAACTGATCAGTGTCAAAACGCCGAGATCATCTCGTCACATTCATCACATGCAGCTCCACGCTCGCACGGCGGCTAGAGATGGTCCAGAGAGCATCAGGTTGGTGAATTGGCCGGTTTGGTTTCGCACTATGCCTCTTTTCATTCTCTACTCGAAAAAAAGATGTCGCATGGGGCAGCGTGATGGGCTTGCAGGAGCCTTAATCATGTCGGGTGAGCGGAGAGAATGGCAGCCAAGGAAGTAAATCAGAATAAACCCAGGAGAAGAGAACAGAAGAAAAAGTTGTAACAGTCAAAGTCGTAAAGAGTCATTTTTTTTGTTTTGAACTCTGAAAGAAAAATTCTTTGGATTAAACCGCCACGGTGCGAAATAACGGTCAGCTATTTTGAACAACCTTTCATCCCAAGCGACTCCGTAGTTTTTTTTATAAACAGAAATCGGTCTCTCCAAGCCCCCCATGTGCGTCACAACATGAGTATTGTGGATTTTCATGACAGGGTAGGGACGGTGAGAAAAAGGTCGATCGGTTCGCCGTCCAACATTCCGCTGAAAGAAAACCGCTCGCGATCCCAACCCATCCCATCACAGACACAAGCAACCGGCCGCGCAACTAGGTATCTAATATCCGTACTCAGCGAGCTGGCTCTTGGTCTTCTCGTTAACACCCGCCGACTTCTGAGCGTGGGTGAGTTGGCGGCGAGCGGCCTTCTTGCGCTCGTAGTATGCACTGCTCTTGACCTTTCTGCGCTCCTCGAGTCTGTAGTAGTAATTCCCGTTAGCCATTGCCCACTCCGAACTCTTTCCAACTCGAATCGTCCTATCCGACTTGGGACTCCAAGGGTATACGCACCTAGCAACAACATCCTGGTACTTCCAGCCAACCTCGTGGCTGAGACGGCCGACGGTGCAGTACTTGCGGCCGGGGCGGAGGCGGAGGACACGCAGAGCCTGGGGAACGACAACGCGCTTCTTCTTGTCGTAGGGAGGGGGGACACCCTCGAAGACCTTCAGCCTCTCCATGGCGGCGGTACCACGGGCGGTCTTGTGGGGAATCATGCCACGGACGGCCTTGTAGAAGATGCGAGAGGGGGCACGGAAGTGGAAGGGACCTGAGTTCACAATTAACGTCTGCATCGGGTTTGACCATTTTTCTCAGGACTGTGTCGACTTACCTCCGCGGGTAGGGTTGAAACGGGTCATCTTGCGAAGGTAGGCGTGGTACTTCACTGTATGCCGAAATCCCAAGTCAGTCGTCTGCAATAAACCCAGTTGTAGCACAATATCCCAATTCTTCCATCGCTTCGTTGCGCATGATTCCGTTTGCTGTCCATCCATATCTCCTTGATACTCTCATCCCCCAATATTGGCGCCACCACAGATTCCCCGTACAGCAAAATAGATTGTGCGTTGCAAAAAAAAAGAAAAAGAAGGCCGGGTTGTGATCACGTACACTTCGCGCGGAAGAACTCGCCGGAGATGTTGAGGGCTTCACATCTCACAACGACGATCTTCTGGCCGTTGAGCAGCTGCTTAGCGACAGTGCTGGCCAGGCGACCAAGGAGATGTCCCTTGCCGTCAATGACGACCTATAAAGCGATCCAACACAAGTCAGCGATTTTCATTCTCAATCCAGACAGTTCCTTTGTATCCCATGTAACACCGATTCATCTTCTTCCTCCTTTTCCTCATCTTCATCTTCCGACATCTTTAAGATATCACCGGGGGGGAGCAATTGGCGTCGGGATGCATGTGAAGGGGGAAGAACGCACGACTGGCTCTTGGGAGGACATCCTGCTCTGTCGTCTCTAAAGGAAAATATCCGGCGAAAGGAAGAGCACGGCTCTAGGATACTCCCTTGGGATGTATGTTGTCGGCGGTTGTTGTCGTTGTGGGCAGGTTCAACGCTCACCACGAAGTCGGATGGTTCGCACCGTCGTGAGGGTCGCTTAAGCGAGGCTCCCTTTGTGGAAGATCGAGGGCCCCAGCCCTAATGCCCGGCCAATCCCGTGGCGTGCGGTCACGTGGCCCCGCCCGGTCCAGCCTGGGCCCTTCCACTCTTTGGCCTTGAAACTTCAGTCCTTAGCATGGCCTTTAAAACCGGGCAGAGTGATCCACCGCGGTCTTTAAATTAAAGCAATGGTCGTCGACTCGTCGTTCTGTCGTTCCGCTCTGGCTGTGATGTCAAAGGGTTGGCGCTACGCGGCTACTCTTGTAACCCATCCCCGCAATACCGATCCTCCCCAATAGGTGGCCTCCAGAATCTGATGAAAGGACCACTGCAACCCAAGACGCCCAGATTGAATAATCAATTTGCTGGACTAGTACGATCCTTTGCATTCTACCGCATCCTTATTGAACGATGAATTACTTCGCGGTCCCCCTTCTTCGCTCACCGAGTTCAGTCTTTAGCCTTTAACTTGTCTCCACGCACGGGAAAAGGTCTTGTTTCCACATTATATCGGTATATATTATTACAATTAATAAATAAGTCCTCCTAGTGAGGTATATATAGGCATAGGCATATGTTATCCACAGTAAATGCCGATTCAACAAACGAAAGTAAGAAAAGAAAAAAATGCATCGGCGCCATCACAGCATCAAGTGGGTCATAGACCATTCATATCGTATCGTTTTGTCAATACAAGGGCAGCTTTGCATCTTGCGTGCCCCGTTCAATGGCCTCCTCCAGAGTCCAACGGGGAGGCTCGATCGCTTTCCGGCCCCCTTTCTCCGAGTCCGCGGAAAGAGGTTCCCTCAGCCCGCCTGCAATTCCCGTCGAGTACTTCAGGCGCAAAGCGTTGCCCACCTCGTCGCACACCATCAGCAGGCGGTCAAGGTCGTCTTTGGTATGGGCTGCAGACAGACAGAAGCGCACACGGGAGAGCTCGAGCGGCGTAGCAGGGTAGGTCACAACTACCACTGAGATCTTGCGTTTGAGCATTTCATGCGAAAATGCCGACATTTTGGCGGGATTGTACAGCATCAGCGGCACGATAGGCGAGTCGTCGTGGCCATACACAATGAACCCAAGTCGTTTCAGTCCTAGCCGGAGATACCGCGAGTTGAAGGCAAGCCTTTGCACCCGCTCGCGGCCCTGGCCCGGATGTAGGGGATCCTCATCAGCGATCAGTCGGAACGAGGAAGAAATCTGGGCAAGGACCGATGGAGCCGGAGCTTCGCCAAATATCTGACCGGCGTTTGTGCAGCGAATTTTGTCAATGATCGCTTTGTCCCCGGCGACATAGCCGCCATTGGCCCCAAAGGATTTGGTGAAAGTGCCCATCAGAATGTCGACCTCGGCAGGATCGATCTTGAAGTAATCACACACGCCACGGCCACGGGGACCGACAGCACCAATCGAATGGGCTTCGTCGATAAAGAGATGGAACTTGTATCTCTTCTTGAGTTCGAGAATCCGAGGGAGGTTGCACATAGTGCCTTCCATGGAGAACAAGCCTTCCACCGTGACGAGAATCTTCTTCCACGGGCGATGGGTACGGGGCTGCCCCTGAGAGATTGCTTCTCTCAGTCGCTTCTCCAGATCGGCCATGTTGTTGTGGGCGAACACCTGGATGGAAGCCCCTGAGAGACGCGCACCGAACCGGATAGATGCATGGTTGAGCTCATCCGACAAGATCAAACACCCCTTCCCCACGATAGCGGGGAAAATGGTCGCATTCGTAACAAATCCCATGGAGAAGATGACGGCATCCTCTTTCCCCACGAACCGCGCGACCTGGTTTTCCACCTCGACGTGGAGCTTCGACGTCGATGCGTCGCCGCAGCTGCCTGACATGCTGATGCCATCCTGTCGAATGACTTCTTCGGCGTTATCGGAACAGGGCCCTTCGGACTGGGCAAAGCCAAGATAGTTGTACGAACTCAAGTTCAGCGTGTCTGTGGTTGTCCCAGTCAACTGGAAATTAAGGTTGTCGTCATATGATTGCCGGTCGAGCAAGGTAATGTATCTTCCGGGAACACCCGTAGTAGGCCGTTCAAAACAGTCGTTGATTCTTTGCTTCAATCGACGGGTATAGAAGCTCTCGAAATCACTATACAGCGAGGCATAGCCGTTGCGCGGCCTCAAGTGTCGATACGTGTGGGATCGGAACCACTTTGCAACGGCATCATGGAAGTGACCAAGAAATATTAGAACCAGGAAGCTGATATAGGTGGTTAAAGCGATGAAATAGGGTGGCTCATCGAGAATCGGGTCGGGGATCTCTCCGCCAGGGTGTTCACTGGTGTAGAGATGTGAGGGATCGCCCAGGGGACCAAACTCGGCATGCTGTTTCGCGAGCTTTTGGGCTGTCACGGAATCGGGAAGATTCTGGTTCGTTGGAGATGTCGTAGTCCTCGTCGAATCAGGTGAGCCACCAGACACTGCACGAAGAGAAGCGACAGCTGTTGAGGCAGCTTTTGGAGCCGGCGAACCCTGGAAGCTCTCGGCCAAGGCAGCAAAATTGTTGCGCGTGGTTATTGTATCTTGATCGGATCGGGACTTATCTCTGCGTCTCCATCGTGGCATTGTAAAAGATTGACTTGGTCGATGGCCCTATTGACTTGGATGTAAATATTATATACAGTCCGAAGGGTCAGTCGAGGGAGAGCTGGGGGAGTCTGGGCTGATCAGGAGAAGAAGAAGAGAGACAGACTCGGCTTACTACTAGAACTCTCTAGTCGCGGTGCGGTCATCGACATTACCTTTTCGGACTAGCGCTAACCCCACCCGGTAAATCCGGCCTTGTTTACAACCGATCGGTGATTGGCCGATTTGCGGTGGATCTTGGCATCGATGGGATCGGATGATATAAGCGGGGTTCCAGAAGTTCCATTATTTCATAGCATACTTGACTGTCATTCCTTTCTGTCACCTTGCATGGTAGCATTCATGGATCTGGCAGATGCAATCACTCTCTACCTGGGCGCAGTAGATTAACCGAAAAGCTATCTCATACCTTGTGACAGCTCCGATCCTTTGGCTTTGTCCTCAGAGGAACCAACTCATGGTTCTAGGTCTGCTCCTGATTCTACGAAGTGATTACAAGGGAAATTGTCTCCAATTCTTGTACAAAAGACAAACAGAAAGAGATGAAAATGGCCCAGAGAACACGCTTTGTCTGCGTCTCCGATACCCATGCCTATACGCCGTCCGAAGCAGGATTCAAACTGCCCGCCGGCGACGTCTTGATCCACGCTGGGGATTTGACCAACCACGGGAGCAAATCCGAGCTTCGCAAAACGATGAACTGGATTGCAGCCGCCGACTTCGAAGTCAAAATCGTCATTTGCGGTCAGTCATATCAGCTCGAAACCTGTCCCTGATACTGAACTCGAAATCGGATATCAGGTAATCACGACATCACCCTAGACGCACCCTTCTATGCCGAGCACGGGTCGAAATTCCACAGTCAGCATCTAGAAGATCCCCAGGAATGCATGGAAATCGTGACCACGGCATCGCCATCGATCGTGTTTCTCAGGCATCAGTCAGCACTAATCCGCTTGACCCGACCTAGCGGTCCAAACACGGTTTTCAAGGTCTTTGGCTCCCCCTTCTCCCAATCCCCGGGGACCTGGGCCTATGGATACGAATCCACTCATGCGGCTGCACTCTGGGATCAGATCCCATTGGATGCGGATCTTGTCGTCACCCACACGCCGCCTCATTCCCACTGCGACAGCCGAGCAGTGGGCGCGGTTGGGTGCAAGGCCCTGCGTCAGGCGTTAAGTAGGGTCCGACCGTTGCTCGCGGTGTGCGGTCATGTCCATGAGTCGCGAGGCTTTGAGCGAGTACGATGGTCGCAGAGTTCGGTGTCGTCATCCATTCCGTCGAATGCGATGTCCGAAGCGAGCGACGACGACGACGACGAAGAAGACCAAGTAGTCAAAGGGGCGTTGCCTGTTCCGGGAAGTAAAAAACAAAGCCTTGTCGATCTGACGGGGAGGAGAGCACCGCGTCTCGATAATCATGGCTGTGCGATGATCGAGGCTAGGATGTCATCGTCTCAGGATACTTTTCTCTCCTCATGCCCCATGGAAGATCAGCCACACTCACGGCCTCGCGCCCCGGGGCAAGAACAACATTCGCCGCCATTGTGCCCGCCGTCCGCCAGTCAGACACCCCGACCGCTACGACGCGAAACGTGCATCGTCAACGCGGCGATCCTGGCCACCAGCTGGCCACACCGCGGAGGGAAACGCTTCCACGCCCCTATCGTGGTCGACCTGGACTTGCCGACTTGGACGGAGCCACCAGGACCTGCGACACTGCAGCTGCAGAAGTCTGGTCCGGGGGAAGTGTGATCTCATTCCCCCGACAACGCAGTGATTGGATTCCGACGATGGAATTCTAGCCCGGCCTGCAGTAGATAGCTTGAGCTTTGACCTGGGCAGGGTTGACGTATGGTTCGCCCGATGGCCGCTGCATGGCTGCCTTGGAAGAGGGGTGGGGGAACAACAGAATGGATAGCGACAGGATCCGTCACCTTGTACGCTTGCCCAGTTGGTTGCATTACCTTTGTAGATTTGGAAAACTGCAAATCTAAAAAGGAAAGGGAGTTAGTTGTTGGTGCTTTGAGTTCCGTGAGAAGCATAACACAGGGGCGTTATTACATCATGGGAGTCAGTTCTTAAGAACCAACAGTCCTCTCTGCAGGAATCGCGGCAAGGTGTCTTCATAGGTGACGAGATATTTTTCGGCCCTGTTTCAGATCGATGATGTACGACATTGCAACAGACGGCGCAAATCCCTTGGAAAACCAGAGGGTAACAAGTCACCATGTCATTTTATACTGAAACAAAATGCCGTTTACAGACCTAGTTGATCCCACACCTCTGCACTCTTTCTTCATCATGTGTCGATCCGGACATTTTCCACCACCGAACTACCTGGACCATGACATGATCATTCCGAATTTCGCTCACGGGAATTCGCATCAGGCCAACATTCGCCAAAAGTACGATGCAATGCTGAAAGCGCCCGAGAGAGACGGAGAGAGGGAGAGAGCATGACTGACGACGGCGTGGGATCTAGTTAGCGTGGCGGTTAATTTTTCTCTTCCTTCCCCGCTGTACGTAGTATGCAGTATCTAGTATCCAAGCTGTCTTTGTGAGGAGTAGTGTGTACACAATTCCCCTCTTTCGGTACTTTGTTACTTAGTAGGACTAAAGAGACGACGAATGTTAGATGTTGGATGTTAGATTCGTAGCATCTTTGAAGCTGAGTATGTAAGGTTTACTATACAAGTGAAAACAAAAAAAAAACAAAAAAAAAACATTAACTTCCCATCTCGATTTACTTTCCCACCCGCAGCTGAAAAAAAAAACCGCCCTTACCTACAGGTATGTCGGTACCTGAAAAAGAACAGACAATATCGATCAAAAAGAAAAAAGGCACAGCACACGCCGAACAAGGACAAGGACAAGGATAAATAGACAACGAGAAACAAAATTCGTAAAGGAAAGAAAAACATGGGTTGCACAGAAACACTCAGCTGAGTCGAGACAAGAGGGGTCTCTCTCTCTCTCTCTCTCTCTCTCTCTCTCACTTCCTGGACTCCAAGTTTCCAAACCGGAAAAGAGTTGTGTTACATACCTTACATGACCGGTAACCTACCTACCTACACCGTGTAGGTATGTACCTAAGGTACCGAAGGCTAAGGTAAGAAAGACCCAAGAGGCCATCAGCCATCAGCAATTAGCATCTATCTGCGCGGGCTGACTGGAGCATTTCTTTCTTTTTTTGGGGGGGGCTTCCGGGCTGGGCAGGCAGGCGCGTTAACCTGAAATATTAAGTAAGCTTTGTCGGGTTAATTGTGGTTCACTGGTTATTATTGGTTGGCGAGAGGATGCATAGTAAAGTAGTTATCTTGGGGTGGGGAGTTAATTATGTCAGTTACTTACACCGTGGTTGGACGGTGTTAGTTAGAATAGTGGATTAAGTACCTAAGTCACTGGTCAGATGGTCTACTCCGTAAGTGAACCTAACTATGTGTTCTGTGTAGGATGTCGAGTCCTCGTTCTTCTATAGATCCACAAATGCACAGGGTGTTGTTCGGGTGTTGTTCGGGTGTTCTGTGACATGGGCTCCTCCTAACTAACTATTATTTCAATTGTTGTACGTCCTAGGTATACTGTAATTACTTTATACTCTCCTTTGCCAGAAGCATTGGATATCATGAACCTTGAGCACGGTCAACAATAACTGGCCGGGGAATAGGTACTTACTAACGGAAGGAAGTACTAAGCATAGAGTTATTAAACAGGGGGGGAAAAAATATACGAGCGAATCGATACTACTAGGTAAGTCCAGTTTGACGTTGTGGCTGAGATAGGTACGTACTTCAAGCTTACCTACCTACCGCAGGAAGAATCTGAGCGTATGAAGTAAGACTACCCGCACCACGAGGAAACAAGTCAGTCGTGTAGGACTGTAATACTCACACTAACCATCTACTCCATAGTCCAATAAATCCCACCCCCACACAAGGGCTGATGTGAGCCAGCAAGGTACGAGGCCGATCAACCAAACCTAACGCGTCAATGACGAAGGAATGATCCATCGAATCCCTATTTCCGAGACAGGCAAATGAGCGTCCATCCTGGACCAGCCGGTCAGATGTACAGGACACCACGGTCCACGACAACCCCCCCCCCCCCACCTTTCGGTGAACCTCGAGGCTCTACGAAACCAGGCTAAGACGATTTCGGATGCACCGTGCACATCCCAGACATGGCATGTTCGGTTGGCTGGGCCTTGTTGACTCGGTAGGTAGCAAGCAACGGCCTCGATCCGCCGGAGAAGGGTGCTTCATTTGATGATGATACGATGAACACGAGAGTCGAGAGGATGAAGCAAAGACGGACTAGACTGAGTCAAGCCTCTCTCTTTCTCTCTCTCTCTCCCCTACTTCTACTTCCTCTTCTCTATTCTCCTCGCGTTAAACATATGTACAGACGCTTTAGACTTCTCAATAGAGTTTCTCGCATCACTTCCCAACGTTTTTCCGCTGATTGAGACAAGTCACAGAATCGTGCCTCATCTTCGCTCAGTTTCCAACCGCCAGAGCCTATGATTGGCGACAGGAGACCCGGAAGGTGAAGCACTAACTAAAGCGATGCAGTCTAATGCCGGGACAATCATTGCATGGCGCGGATGGTTGGCCCTGTTCGTGGAACGGGCCCCCATGTGCAGATGACTTCGACCAGGGTCCAATTACGGCTTCGAGAAAGATCGGTTTGACGGAGATGGGTCACGGATGACAATGGACGGTGGCCAGAGGTTCACCGCGGTGGGACAGGCAAGAGGGGAGGTTCTTGATGGTCGATCTTCGGTCGGAGATCAGAGAGAGGGAGGTAGATGACTCGTTCATGCCTTGGTTCTCTTACCTTTGTAGTGATACATAGCTGTCACTACCCTCTTGGCTTACATACGGAAAGAACAAGGTGAGTCTGATTTCTGACAGACCCCGGTTGTCCGGCATCATTGGTCAGCGTTGCTCGAGGACGCCAAAACACCAGGAAACGAAAAAGAAAAATTGGCTCTCGTACTCCGTAGAATCCAGAATAGGCCATCCGGTCTGGACGGTAGCCGACCGAGGTGATAGATCGGCGTGATTTGAAGCCCTCCTCTCCCTCCGACCGCGAGTCGAGTCGCGAGAAAATGTGACGAAAGGCAATCTTGTGACAGCGATAGCCGCCCGGAGAATTTGGACGGCATGTTCCAAACTGGGGACAACCAGGCACGATATCTATATCAACCCGGCAACGGAACCGGCCGGGACTGAACCATGGGACTGTTGCACGCGAGTCGGGGCCGGATCGCAATATGGCTGTTTACTACCACAGACTAGCTGACTACCTACGGCGGACGGGAGGTCGATGACTTCTTTGATCCTCCCCCTCCCCCCTCAGGAGGACCAGGTACATCAAACATGCATCGGCGTTTTCTGGAGAAGTGTGGCGGTGGTCCTGCGTGATGGGCGATTCCAATTAATTCGACATCACCCTCGCAACGCTTCGTTGGTAGGGGGGAGTGGAGAGGGACAAAGGGCTAAAGCACTCAGTGAAAAAGAGTCAACACTCAGCCAATTCCAGGCTGCAGAACCTGCAGCATCATCCCTGGGTGAGGCGGCCATATGGAGACGCACAGGCAACCGGAGGGAGGAGTGGATCCTTTTTTTTTTTTTTTTTTTTTTTTTTTTTTTGGATATTGGAGAATGGAGGATGAATTAGAAAAGAAAAAAAAAAGAAAAAAAGCCACGACCAGTTTGGGGGTGATGATTGGAGGTCCCTTCCCAATCAGGACAAGGCAGAACGTGACGAGGCCCTTGCCATTATTGTCAGCCTATGAGAAAGGGCGAAAAGGCCCCTCCGTCCCCTCCCTATTCCCAAAGGAGCGTTGCAGTCACAGTGCGGGGTTTGAGGACGGTCTTTTTCTTTTTCCTCTTAATAATAATGTTGGATCTGAATCTCTGCTCACGGGCCAGACATGCCAGACAAACAAACCTGATTAGCTGATCCTGGGGGATTTTCCAATTCGGCCAGGGAGCAATCAGAATGCATTCCCGCGGGGCCAGAAAAGATGATGGTGGGCTGGTGACGGTCGTCGCGGTGCTCATCTGCTCGCAACATGGACTGTTTGGGGGGGTCACTCCTGCAGATATCCTTTCCCTTTCCAGGTCAGGGTTTGAGGCGAGCCGAGGGAGGCTTGCTGGCCAAGCGCCCCCTTCTAAGCTGATGGCCATGATACTAGCTGCTAATCCCGGCAGAGAATGAGCCTACACCGGAGTGTGCCATACTCTCAGCATCCTCGTCGTCCCCATCCAACAGCTCCCCGGGTATTTGTATCTCGTCCGTTCCTGATTCAATCCGTGCTGCTGCATGCTCCGTTGGGAGTTTCTATCTAAATAGATGCATGAATCTCGTTCTTACCTCCTCCGACATTCAACATTGCACCAGCCATTCATTGATTGATCTCCCCAGAACTGAAACCGATCCATTCTTCTTCATCCATCATTGTGGCCAACAAATCAATGATTGACCGCTCTTTACTTTCCTTTGCTCTTTGCCCATTCTCCTTCTTCTGATTTGCTTGCCATTCCTTTGTTACCGAAGATTGAACGGCATCCTTGCTGTAAAACTAAACAGGACTCCATCGCGGGTTTCATCCAGGCTCCAGTTGCTCCGCTCGTCAATCATTCACCGCTGCTTTGGAGGGCTCAGGCAAGAACGGGCCCGAAAAGGTGGACCGACATAATAATTCTATTTCTATTTTATTCTAGTCTCTTCAATTTCGATTTCGAGTTCGATTTCGATTAGTCGTTGCTATTATTACCTTATTCTTATTCTTCTTGGTTCACTGCGATCATTATTATCTCATTTTTGCCTGACAGCCCAAATCTTCCCTACACCAAGTACACCTATACCTCCTCAGGTCTGCCGTGGCATCATCGAGCGTCTTCCAACTCGGTCGTTGGGGGACTGACTGCCTGATATATTACTGTCGACCGACTGGGCGCAGTCATCCTTGGTGATTGTGATTTTCTTATTCATCCATTGATCAACCATCAACGTGGTGCCACTTCATCTCATCTTAGGGCCTGTTCCCAGCGTGGCAGTGTGCTTTAACTTGGATTTCTTTTTTTGCCCCTCGGTTTTGTCCGCCTGGCCCGTCGGGAATAAATAATATTGGTTTATTATCAAATATTATTTAGCGCCCAGGCATCCATACCGCAGCGAGACCACCCCAGCTCACCAACCACAATCGCCGACCGACCCCCCTCCAGGTACTGACTTTCCCAAGCCCTGCTGCTCAAGAGTCCTAAACTCCTAAATCACGTCCGACTAACCCCAAAGAGTGAAAACCAGAAAAACCTCTCGGTCCCTCCCCTCCCTGCAGCCACGACCCAATCATCACCGTCGTGCTCCATTTTCCCGTTGCTGGGCCGGGCAGCCCGTTCGCTTTGCCTCTTCCGTGCACTCCTTCTGTTTGCCTTCCACCCCTGGCTGTGCTGCCCATTTATCATCATCCTCCGTTTCCCTCCATCGCAACTTACTGCATGATCTCCTAATCATCCCCCCTGGACATCTGGGGTTGGAACTCGACTTTCTCTCCTGTTTTCGCCGACATTCTTCATGAATAAGGCGCTTCTCTGGCTCGGAATCTCTGCCATGAACTGATCGAGGGTCACGGGATCCCACGTCACCGTCACCCCATTAGTCCCCCTCCCCGTCTGGCCAGTCAATCTGAACCATCCTGATTCACTCTTTCGCCCTGCCCGCCGCTTTCGCCTCCCTTCTCTCTCCTTCTATTTTCTCTTTCTCTATATATTATTTTCCTCTCTCTCTCTCTCTCTCTCTCTCTCGCCCTCTCTTACATCACTACACCGACAATTCCGTCTGATCATTCACCCCCAAAATCTTTTGGATGGTGAATATATGTTGTCCAGCCGTTTGAACTATACCTCCCATCATGTCATCCGCACCCGATATCGACCCGTATGCCGTGTTAGGAGTCCAGAAAGATGCGACATTACCCGAAATCAAGACCGCCCATCGAAAGCTCGTGCTGAAATGCCATCCCGATAAGATCAAGGACGAGTCCCTGCGGAGTAAGGCCCAAGATGAATTCCAGAAGGTGCAGCAGGCCTACGAACTTTTGTCCGACGATACCCGAAGAACGAAGTACGACCAAAAGGTTCGCCTGGCTGAGCTCAAGCGCGAGATGATGGCCCGAGGAGGAATGCCGTACTCGTCCCCGCGAGCGTCAAGCAGCGCTCGGGAGTATCGCGACGGGCGCATCTACGAGGAAAGAACCCCCGCCGAACCCTTCGAAGAAGAGATACACTTTACCGAGGCGCCGCGCACTACGTCCCGCAAGTACGAGGAGTATGGAAAGCGCCGGAGTGCGAAGCCTGCCGAAGAGAAGAAGAAGACGACCAAGAGCGTTCCTGTAAATAACGTTCGTGCCGCAAAGGACACTGCCGCTCGTGACAGCGCGAAAGCGACCCACTCCAATCGGGCCAAGTACCGTACCAAGGAACGGCGACGGGAAGTCTACGAGAAGAACTATGAGCGGGCCTATGGGGATTCTGACGATGACGGCGCTTCCGACTCGTCGGCCTCGTCTATTTACGTGCGTGTCAAGCGTCCTTCGGTCCGGAGTCGGGAATCGTCTTCTCGGAATCCCAAACCCGCGGAACCTGCTCGTCGGAGTAGTCCTCGCTATCAAGAAGAGACCAAACCCACGGAATCTGCTCGTCGGAGTAGTCCTCGCTATAAAGATGAGGACTACGCCGAGTGGGAATCCAAGCACCAAACTGCTCACGAGTACATTCTCCGCTCCAAGGGCAGAGCCCCCGTTGAAACTGACGCACGCCACCGCTCTTCCCGCTCGCCTCTTCGCCACCGCGACTACGAGTCCGCTGAACCGGAATCGTCCTCTTCCCGTCGCTCTGGCCGATCGTCGCGATCAAGCAAGGAAACCGTGCGCGGGGCCTCCAACCAAGGCTCTTACGAGCATCTCGAGCCTCAACCCCGGTCTTACGAGCAGAAGGTCCCAAGTATGTCAACGGCCGCCACCTCGCCTGGAATCAAGACTTCTTCTTCTTCTTCTTCTTCTCGACCTCCTCTTTACCCTTCGCGATCCGCCACCACTCATTCTCACCCTCGATTGAAGCGCGAGGGCACGAGTCAATCGGAGCAGGTTCTCCTCGGCATGGTTTATGCAGACGGTCCACCTCGAGCTTCCAAGCTAAGAGGCGGTGACCGATATGATTCGGGCTACTCCAGCCCCGGTACTCCGGAAATGCCAGCCGGGGACAGCCCATCCAAGACTTCGTCCACTCGCTACAAGATTGTCACCGACCCCGAGACTGTCGTGGTTGAACCGAGCATGCAATCCCCTCCCCATCCTTCTCCCAGACGTACGAGAACATACCCTTCTCCGCGTCAAGAACGCCCGGTCCGGCCGAGTGCCAAGCCGGTTCGAAGTAGCACGAGCTACAGCTACAAGCCGGATGCATCCAATCGCTTCGAAAGCGTCCGGCCTTCCCCCTCCCGACAATCCTCATCTCGACCCCTCTACGGTGAGGTGGAGCAAGGTGTTCGCGCGAAAGATAAAGATATGAAGTATGCTCGCGAAATCGGGCCTGAACACAACAAATACTCTACTCGTGACGCCCGGGATCCTCGCGATGCCTATCCCCGGCATCACTACGACGATTACCGCAATCCACCTATGGGACGACGACAATCAGCTTACGCGTAATGACTACATGATAACGACAGTTTATTTTGATCTCCCATGGCCACAGACATGAAACTACACCTTTTGACCATATTGTGATTTTAGTACCTTTTGAATATCCCATTTATTTTTCTTTATATATCCTTGTTCCTTTGGTTTCGCATGATTACCTGGTGGGGCAATTCCCGCATTCTGGTGGCTCGACCCCTGATTCTTCATTGATTGATTCATCTAGATGATGCTCGATGGCGCTGCAATGCAAACTCCATCTGAGTAATCGCATCTACCGGCGTCGGAATTCATTCAAGACTGGCATTTGTTTTTTTGATTTTTTGTCTTATGTCAACATTCGCTCCTCCCGGGAAATTTATTCCTTCTCTGATTGATTTCTCGGATCCTGGTCCGTATCTTCTTTCTCTATCCGTATCCTCCTTTATTCATATCCAAACCGCCCTCGCAGAGTGTGCAGCTCAACTTTCAACTTTGATGTTTTCATAACCCCCTCATGACCCCGCTTTCTTGTGATTATTACTCCCGACTGGCGCCTGGCTGGAACAATTTGATGGACATTCTTACGTGAACTTGGAGTAGATGGTTTGGAATCGAATCATCTTTCCTTTTGGTCTTTTATATAGTATTCAATAAAATGTATGGTTGATCGCTTTGGATGGATCAATCATTTGTTATATCTACGAATCTCTACTTATCTATGACAATATAAAATGTAGGAGTACTTGAGAACTACATAGACATCGGCTGGTAGTTTCGTTCGGGATCATGTAGTGAAGTAAGTATACTGTCACTGCTACTTGGCTATTGAGTATATGATAGGAGGGAAAATACCCATGTTCAATCTAGTCTACGTAACTACCTATATACATGCGACATCCATACATTCTTGGAACTAACCAATATAAGGAAGGAAAGACGAGTCTATTCAAGTAAGGAGACATAACTATGCAAAACTAGACATGAATTGAGGGAGATGACGAGCCCAGAACTACCTAGAATAAGATATAGATAGATAGATAGATAGACACACTCAAGAAGAAGAAGAAGAAAGACCGTTCCTTCCTCAAGCATAAATCAACTCATGTAAACATGTAAATATGTTGATCAAAGATGAGGAACAAGAGAGGAAGAAAGGCTTGCTTTTTAGTTATTGGTTATGTTTTATCACACTTTGCCTTTTGGGGCAAACCGAACTAACTGAACTAACTTCCTATCTTACCTACCTAAAAAACATCAGTCGTCTACCATACGATACGCTAAAGGATCCATCCAATCAAGGAAGTAAATATAAGGTAAGACAGGGACAAGGAAGAAAAAATTGGAATTTGGGAATGAGGCATGCAATCGATATCTAACAGGTGGGTGGGTAGTTTTGGGACAAAGGTGGTGAAGTAAAGTGTAGTGACGTAGGTGATTGGATTGGGGGGGAGCTGAAATTGAATATTAGAGGAATGAGGGCGACAAGTCTTGTTATGTTCAAAAGAAAAGTAAAAAAAAAAAAAAGGTATAATTGAATGGATGAAATACGTCTTCTCTTCGCCCGGTATCCTGCCTATCTCTCTCACTCTCTCTTTTCCCACTATGGTCGTTCGTTCTCGCTTTTTCCGAGTCCGAGTCTTCACTTGTTTTCTTCTCTCTTTGTTTACGGCTCCGACCAGTCGACTTGGTCTGTCACAGGGTCAGACCCGTCCTTTGCGTATGAGATACGGAGACGGAGGCGGAGTTTGGGAGGGAGAGCCTGATATGAATTGTCAATACTTGCTCTAGGTGTAAACAGGGAAGGAAACGAAAAACTTACCCCGTTAAGACCGGCAACTTTCAGCATTTGAATGCCTTCCTCGCCGGCATCCAGTTCGGCCTTGTTGATCGCACTGAGTTGAAGCCGCTGACTCTTGGGTACCGCGGCTTGGAGTCCGACGTTGGCGAAGCGGTTGAAGCTCGACAGGTTTCGGAAACGAGCCTGGATCTGTGCGGTAGATGGGTTGCTTCGTTGCACTGCCAAAGTGAGACTGAGGTCGTTCTTATTGAATGCGGCATGTGCAGTGGGTGCTGGGGACGAAGGAGTGGGAGCTGGCGATGCGCTGGATCCCAAACCCCCTCCGAGGAGATCGAGAGAAGAACTGGCGGGCTCGGCGGGACGGGGAGAGGGGGTGTTGTTGCCGTTGGAGCCGAAGAGGTCCATAATAGCACTGGCGTTGGTCTGCGCCGGTTGCTGGGGAGCAGGGGATGGGGAGGAGAGTCCCGAGTCGCCGCCCAGAATGTCTGCAAGCAGGTCGGCCGTATTCTGCGACGATCCGTTGCCAGTCGGGCTGGTCGCCGGGGCATCAGAGCCACCCATGAGGTCAAGCAGCATATCTTGCTCGGCCTGTTTGGCAGGCTTCTGCGTCTTCGCCTTGAGGATTTTGCTCTGGCGCTTCTTGGTCGGAGCCCCCAGCACTCTCTGTTCCTCGCGGATCTCGGGCGGCGGCATCCGTTCAAGAACACCGCGCCGGATCTGATCGTAGCCGAATAGGTTGTTGTATTCGACAGCTCGCTGTTGGATTTCGACGCTCAGGTCGGCCGTGCGGCTGTTCAGGAAGCGACGCAGACGCTCGACTTGCGAAGGGTCGGTCATGCGCACGGTCAACTTCATCGAGGCGGTGGTGATGTACTCAATCACGGTGGGGGTGGCATATGTGCTGTTAAGGATGTTGTTAAATAGATCGACGATATCGCTATCCTTGATCTCCTTGACCAACTCCTCTTCCTCGTACTGACCACCCTCGAGGAGGTTGTCAGCATACTCGCCAATGACCCAAGTAGCGGCAAGCGTAAGACCCTCCTGCGAGATGTCCTCCTTCAGTGACAGGTACAGCTTCTGTACGGAGTAGGTCTGCAATTCCGGGGTGGTCGCAATGAGACGAACAAACGACGACAGAATCTGCTCCTTAACATAGGCACCGGCCAGTTTGAGAACGCGGAGGATCGTGTCGACGTGCCAGCGCTTGTTTGGTGCGAAGCGGTCGGCCGCGATTCCGATCTGGGTAGTCATCGCGGGCTTGAATTCGTTATCGGCCACTTCCAAGAAGGCGAGCAGCTCTCTAACGAGAATGCGCACGTTGCTCTCATTGACCAACATGAAGCTGAGGTCAAGAGCGCGCCGTCTGATACTAATGTCGGGGTCGCGCAGACACTCCAGGATGGTGTTGCGGTGTCGCTGAACGGCGTTGGGCTCGATCGCGACAACCTTGTTCAGCGTGTTGAGAGCAACGTAGCGGATGTTGTTGTCCTTATTCGTGAGGAATTTTCCAAGGATGTTGACACCCAGGACCCGCAAGCCGGAATCGGCCTCAATGTCGAGAATCGTGAGGACGGCTTCGTAGAGAATAGCGTTGCCGACGTTCTTGGTTGAATCGGTGTTGGTGGCCACCTGGGCCAGAATATCATTGATCAACTCACTAGTCGCCGCATCACCTCTGCCCAGCACCCGAAGCAGACGCAAGATCTTGACTTGAACGAAAGGATCCGTGATCCCGGAAACGTCATGCTCCGGGGCGTATCCGGACGTTGTCAATCCCTTCAAGGCACGGACGAGACCTCCGGCGAGGGGGCGGAACATTTCGATGACGCCCTCCTGGCCTTCCTCCGCTTCCTCCGCCTCGCACATGTCGATTACCAGTGTCAACCCGCACAGTAAAACTCCATGGTTCCGGTCCGACAAGAGCGTCTTTGCCTTCTCAAAGAAATGTTCCTGCAGGTCGGGGACCTTGCGACAGATACGCATGGCACAAATCGCGGCCTTTCGTCGAATGTAGGGGTTGGCGGTAGACAGGAGGTTTTCGACTTCGGGGAACAGGTCTCGGGACATCTCAACGGAAGCGATATTACCCAGTGCACACAAAGCGAGCCCGACGATATATTGGTTCGAATGGTTGAGATCACTTTACATGCGGTCAGTCCGCTGTATGACGACACAGAGAGGGTTCGTGGGGAGGTGGCAGCTCACTTTTTTAACGAGTTGGTGACGAGCGTTAAAACTTCTTGATTTTCATCCAACAACAGCATTGTACCCAAGTAACCCAACCGCTTGTCGGCGAAGCGGTGGGATGCCAGCAGTTTCAGACATTCGATCTGACCAAAGTGCGTCCGTTCTCCGAGCGTAAATAGGTACAGCAGCTTGGCCACGTTGTTTCTCCTGTCCACAAGCATGAGATATTGATTCCGGAGGACCATTGAGACGATGAATTTGGGTGGAATGCTGACCGGATACCCGAATCATGACTTTCTTCCCGGAACGAGGCACGAATGGCGGCACTCTCTTTCTGAATGACGGCGCGCTCGTCGGCGATGGTCTTAGCCGAGCGAACATTTCGAATGAATTGTTTGACTGTTCCATTGCGATGGCAGAGAGGACAACGCCGACGGTTAGTTGGTGGGCAAGGCGATAGGGGATGGGCAGTGTGGGGGGAAAGACAGAGAGAATGTCAACACGTACGGGATGCCATGGCGGTCACAAGGACCCCCAACGGGGAGACTGGGGGGGGGAAGAGAAGGGGGCAAGGGAAAGGGAGGAGGTAATGAGCGACGCAGGGTCGGAGGCGAAGCAGAGAAGGGCGTCGGCGAGATTGGCAGGCAGGCGGAGATGGCAGATGGCAGATACGTCGTTTACTTGCTTCTCCTTGAGCCTCGTCCGTTGCGACCTGGCCGTCTTGGCGTCGGGCTCATTGCGGACTAGCGGCCCCTCGTGCCCAGCGGAGGGTCTAGCACGTGATTGCGATTATCGGCCTGACGCGTCAGGCTGCAAGTCTGTCGTACTCGTATAATTTACGATCCCTGCGGGGTCAAGTACCCGTCTCGCTCCCCTTTTATGGAGTACCATTGATTCCACTAATAATGTATGGAAAATAAAAATAGTAGTCACAGATAGAAATAGGAGACTGTAGGTCTAAGCTTAGGGAGCCTAGATGAAAATGCAAAAAGAAATGCTCACACTCGGATTCGAACCGAGGATCTCATGATTACTAGTCATGCGCTTTACCAACTAAGCCATGCGAGCTACTTGTTGTAGTCGCCGTCAATTCTGGTTATATAAGACAGACTTCTTTCCATCAGTCGATGTACTTATTTTCTCAAGACGAGGATAAATTTAAATACTCGACCCCCGTCCTCAATCCTTCCTCTAGAATCATCGTGCCCAAATTCTCCACCCCTCATCCCGGTCCGGACGGCACCTCGGCGAGTCGGCGGTTCCGTGGCCGGCACCATGTGCGCCCCATGACGTGGGAGCGGCTGCTTGTTTTCCTTTCCAGAAACCTCCCTCGGAGTCTTGACTGACGCTGGCCGAGAGCGCCCCCTTGGCCTTGGGTTAGACGGGCTGTACGGCAGATCGCCTGCTGCGAAACGTGTCAACCGATATGTCCGCTTCTCCTGCGCCTCCGACTACCTTCCAATCGCATTGGTCCCGGCTCCCAGCTTGGTCATCCCTCATCAGCCTTGTAAGGGTCCACATAGGCGGCACTATTCCATCCACTTTCCGTCTGTTTCGGACTCCCCTTGAATGCTGCGCATGCATGCCGAGACAAGCTTTGCCATATATAGTCTCTCTGCTTTCCCCTCCTCTTGGTGGGAATCCTCCGAAAGGACATTTTCTCCCCTAAGGGATCAATGTGAAACTAAATATCCTCCGTTCTGGTGCTCTTGACTCTTCGTCGGCAGCATGTCTTCTTCAGCCGTTTCGCAGCCAAATGGCTCCCCAGCGTTACGACCCCGTGCTCTCATAGCGAGCAAGACCCCCGAAGATGCCACCAATCTACAAACTCTGGAAAAGGTCGGCATGGACTCGAGGTAAGGAAGCTAAAACGTCCTCTCGCGGAGGCAGCCAGGTAGTGGGTGGCTAACCAACATGATATGCGTGACAGTGGTCGCTCGACTCCTATCTCCGAAGATGCCCCCCCTTCTCAACACTCGTTGTCGACTGCACGAAAACAAGTTCGCGCTCGCAATCGCATTTTCTACTCCATCGAATATGTTCCCCGAGTATCCCACTTTGATCCGCAAAGCGATTATCACAACTTCCGCGGGTTCTTCACCCTCTTTTGGATCGCCTTGTTTATCATGGTGGTGACCACGGGACTTCGGAATATCAAGGACACGGGATATCCGCTGAGAGTGAGGGTGTGGAATATATTATCGGCGAACATCTGGTCCATGGGCTTTAGTGATCTGGCCATGGTGGTCACAAGTATGTTGGTGTTGCCTCTTCATCGCCTGTTCCGGACCAGTAGCGGCTGGCTGCGCTGGTCGAAGGGCGGCATCGTCGTGCAGAGTATCTTCGAGGCGGCCTGGCTTTTCCTCTGGATCAAGTGAGTTTGGATCGTTCCTATTTCCGTTCGGCCTACGGAGCACTGACTGACTCGTCCGCCAGCTGGCCGTTCATGATGCAATGGACCTGGACGGCGCAGGTCTTCTTCACCCTTCACACCTTGACGTTCCTCATGAAGATCCACTCGTACGCTTTCTACAACGGACATCTTAGCGAAACTGAGCGCCGTCTTTCGTCGCTCGACCAGCCAGGATCGGTCTCGATGGATGCGGCCGTTCGCTATCCGGAACCGACTACCCGTCGACCTATCACCCGTCGACCAAGCAATCACTCGCGATCTCAGTCCATCGTAGAGCTGCGCGAGGACCTTGCTACCGAGCTGACCTCGCCCCTAGGGCGCATCACATACCCTCAGAATCTCACTCTCCATAATTATATAGACTATATGTTCTGTCCCACCCTTTGCTACGAGCTGGAGTACCCACGGAGCAAGCAACGGCGATGGACCGAGATCGGATTCAAGACGCTCGCTGTTTTTGGATGCATCTTCTTGCTGACGCTCGTCAGCGAGGAATTCATTCTTCCGGTGCTGAGCGAGGCCAATGTCCAGCTGCACGCTGTGAGCAATGTCACCGAGAAGGCATTGATCCTCGCCGAATCCATCAGCATGCTGCTGTTCCCCTTCATGATCACCTTCCTGCTAGTCTTCTTGGTCATCTTCGAGTACGTGCTGGGCGCATTTGCGGAGATCACCTGTTTTGCCGATCGTCACTTCTACTCCGACTGGTGGAACTCCTGTGACTGGTAAGCCCTACGATGGTTGATCCGCATGGTTGTGAACCGTCTCAGACTCACATACTCTCATCAGGCTCGAATTCTCTCGCGAGTGGAATGTCCCTGTTCACCACTTCCTCCGTCGGCATGTCTACTTCAGCTCTCTCTCGCGATTTTCCAAGCCCGTCGCCATGTTCATCACCTTCCTGGTGAGCTCCATCGCCCACGAACTGGTCATGAGCTGCATCACCAAGAAGCTCCGTGGCTACGGGTTCATCGCCATGATGCTCCAGCTTCCGATCGTGGCCGTGCAGAAGTCCAAGTTCTTCCGAGGAAAGACCACTCTTAACGTATGAATCAATTCCCTCTTCTTTTACATCATCGTCACACTAACCGGTCCCTCTATCTCCCCTACAGAACGTCTTCTTCTGGCTATCTATGATCTTCGGTCTTTCTTGCGTAAGTGCCCTCCTTCATTCCATCCATCTCCGTTCTCCGTTCATACCCTAACTTTACCTACCCAGATGTGTGCTCTATACGTTCTCGTTTAGAATCGTCGACAAGACGCTCTATATCGCGACATCGGACTAGACTTTCTTTTCCCCCCATCCTTACTTGATATTAATACCGGCTCTTTGTATTATATTATACTTGTCTGTTTTACCTACCTACGCACCCACTCCCTCCCTCACCTTCTCATCCACCTAACATATATTTACCTATACCCCTACCCTACTGTGTAAATCACATTGTATTAGTTGCTGAATGCGGGTTACTTTTTTTTTCGTCGATTGAAAGAACTCGCTCTAGTTGGTTGTTGGCTTTGTTTTTTTTTTTGGATGTCGGTTGTTTTACTTTAGGCTAATTTATCTTTTATCTTCTATCTTTTTGCTTATTTGTCGTGACTTTTTCCCTTTTTTTATATATATATATCTATCGACTTGCATCTTTAAAGACGTGACCTACCGCGGTTTAGTATGTGGTTTCTCTTGACTTACCCGATATATATTTGGGATGATACGCACGGGCCCCAATCTACACACCCCGTTGTTTTGGAGATACAGTTAAAGAATCTAGTGTTAAGAACAGCTCTACATGAAATATATATATATATATAAACGGAATAGATATCTACGATGCTTTCTACAGACAGAGAACGAAAGAGGAACATGTTCTATTCAGTTCAATTTATAAATAACTCCGAGCCAGGCAATATCCAAAGGAAAACAAAAGTAGAAAGAACGAATCCAACAGCCGTTCATATGCATAGTACGACGAAGCCTTTTGCGCCATACCACAACATGACAAGACAAAAAAAAATCAGATGAGTCAACAGGTTTTAACCCAACTAGACCAGGACACAGGATCCAAGGTGAACCAAGAAAGGGATAATCTAAAAGCTAAGAGTTGTACGAGTAGATCCCTGTTTCTATACAGGTCTCTTACCATCGACCCAGATTGCCTTCACCCTAGATGTGTTCAATGGGCTCCTCGGGTAAGAGGACCTCCCGTTCTCTTCTCTGTTGAGGCAGACAGGCTTTCAAAGGCGGGCGGATGATGTCGTTGAACAGGAAGGTTCCGTACACGAGGAGCGCGAAACCGGCCACTTGGAGCCATTTGAAGGACTCCCATCCCAGAGCCAGCGAGACGAGCCAGATGAAGAGCGTCCGGCAGGTATCGATAGTGCTGCGGGACGTGGCCGAGACAGTTCGGGTGACGGATAACCCGAAGAAGTTGAATCCACTGAGAATCAATCCAGAGTTAGTTTCTAGTGGTTGACTCAGAAGCTAGAAGGGGAGGGAGCATACCCAATGCTGATCATGATCAGAATGCTGGAGACAGCAACGGCGCGGTTGTTAATCATCTGGTGCCATCCCTCCTTCGTATCAAAGTAGCCATAGCGACCGGCCGGGGTTCGTCCGACGGAGAAATATAGGACAATCATTCCAGCCAAGGTCACACAGAACCCGAAAATACCTTCCCATCCAACAACCCGCAGAGGGTCCATCTCATAGTTTTCCAAAATCCATTCCTCCAGAACGAATTGGGATGCAGTGAAGATCTGAGCTGCCGCGATCATAAGTACTCCGATGATGGCCTGGACCGCCTCGGGAGTTCGGGCAACAGCCCGTGCTTGAATGGCAGCATTCATGACAACATTCTCCTGTGTAACGTCGTGCTCCTGATGATCGAAGAGCGCGCCCGCAAGGCCGACCAGCGCGACACCAAGAACCACCACGACAAGCGCAAGCCACTGGTAAAGATACAATTTCCGGCGAAGGAAAAGAACGCTGAAGAGGCCAACGAAGAGCACCAGTGCTCCTCGGGTCATCTGATAGATACTCGCGGCAACAAAGAGTAGGCCAACGTTCATCAGTGTCGTAGCGGTAATATCGCAGCAGGCCGGTGCTGCAAGCAGAAAGATCCTGCGACCATTTAAGGGAATGCGTTGTTCATCTAAGTGATCTGGTTTGGAGGGATCCTCGGAGTAACGGGGTCCATTGACCGTACCGTCCTCGTCGTCCTCATCAATGCCATCATTCGCACCGACAGGGTGGTATCCTCCTGCCAAAAGAGGCGACGAGCTATTGCGGGATAATCGTGGAGAGATGTAGCGTTGGTAAAGGAATGTGAGAAAGACAACTATCCAGCTACCCATTTCACCGACAAACATCTGTGCTCTAATGTAGGCGCATACCAGGAACTGTCAGTTGGAGTGCATCATCAAAGAATCAGTTAGAGTATGGCAGGACCTACGTCTGAATCACAGGCTGCTCGAACGTGTGGCGCTCCTTGGGATCTGGGGAATCGCAGTTTCGGACGCATTGCATGTCCTTTCCAGGGGTTAACAACTTCCATGAACGCCAGGTAGAACAGTTTGAATCCAACCTGATATTTATTGAGAATTGTATTGCAAACTCCGGTCACGAGCATCATCGTGACCAGGAAGGGAACCAACGCCTTGTTCGCCATGGTCGAGTCGTGGATAGGAATAAGATAGTGAGATAAGACAGACAGCGGTCTACCTGATCCTTCACGGAGTCCAGGCCAGATATAGAGCAATGAAGAAAATAAAAATGAACAGATAGACAAGAAAAAGTCTACTCAGTATAAGGTCGTGGGGGGGGGGTTCTATTGAGAGCCCATCGCGGACAAAGAGACGGGAGAGGGGAGAGTCAGGAAGGAGACGGGGATTCTCTTGAACGGGACTGGGCTGGGGCGAGCTTATCAGCAGCTGATCGAATCACCCGCGGCTTGGCGTGTTTGGGCGGTATGACTAGCGTGCCTCGGGAGGGAATTACGGGGCGAACGTCCCCGTTTGGGCGGTTCCTTTCTATAGAGTGATCTGCCGAGGGTCTACGGTGTAGGGCGAAAACAGAAGACGGCCTTTTGAGTTGTTCCAAGCAAGATGAGACGCAAATTTCAAAACCTAGTACGGAGCATACTTTGAATATCCCCTGGATCACAGAACTCAGAAACTCAGAAGAGCATTCATGTGGAGCCCTGCATAGTACTCGGTACATCCAAGGTACTCAGTACAGACAAGTCACGTCAATGACGCCATAACCACTGCTAAATTCGTGGCTACCATTCCTTTAACGCTCCGTCTTCCTTTCGCCTTGCCCCATAAAACGCCGCGGCTAATCCAACGAGATCGACTGAAAATCACGGAAACCAAGCCAGCAAAAAGTGCCACAAACCATAGCAATAGTAATGGGTAAAAATTAGAGGGAAAAAGTACTGAACTCCAATCATAGTAACGGAGGAACAGGCCATCCGTACCTTCTTCTGACTGGGCCAGGTTCTTAATATACATGAATTCATTATTGCATATATATGTATCACAACACGCCGTGCGCCCGCTGAGAGAAATAGGTCAGCCAAACAGTCGCCAGGTAAATCGCCTCGCAAGAATTCGTCCTTCCTTTTTTTTGTTACATAGCACAGATAGCAATTCCGCTGTCGTCTACATTCATGGATGTGTCCTTGCGATCAAATGTGTCCCAATCGATTTCCTCCCACGAGTCATTCATCAGAAGCCCGTCTTCGAATCGGCCGGGCAGATTGAACCAATCCACAGGAATCCAATTGTCATCAGCACCCTCACCGCTTTTGGCATTCATGTCGTCGGTAGTAGGCATGTCGCTATCCTTGGGGGTTTGCGTGACAACCGCAGTCTCGACCGAATCCGGGGTATCCTTAGACTGGGTGTTGGTAAACATGTCGGGATTGAGAAACTCGTCCATTGCACCGAAACCAAGCCCGCCGTCATCGCTCAGATCCAAGAACGTGTCATGAATAGTTTCAAGGGAGATGGCGCTGGTTGCCCAAGGGTCTTGCATTTGCACGGGCGGTTCTTGCTCCGCGGGTTTAATGGGATCCTTCTTATCGTCCTTGCCTTTGGCAGGCTTAGCCGTCGAGGCGGATGTCTTGGTTGAACCCCCGCGGGGCGTGAGGTGCTGGTTCGAGGCGGGCGAAGCAGTCTTGGGACCAAACTGGCTTGGTACTCGTCCCATCGGGGTGGTACCCGCCGTGATGGGTGTGGTTCCCTCCAACTTCGGTATCTGCGGAGCCTCCATGGTAGCCCCCTTTCGAGCGCCCTGGGCCCCGGACTTGTCCTCGGTTGTGACGAGGCTGGTACGGAAGCTTTCTAGAGCAAACCCAAGAGGGTCCTCAATCGACTCTTCAACCTTGTGACTCTCTTCCACGTGCTTGTCCAGCGCAATCTGATTAAGGAATCCATGATAATGATATTGGCATTCGGCAACGCTGCACTTGAAGGGACCAGATAAAGCAGCTGGCGTGGGTTTGGCCGCCTCGGTTCCGGCTTGTTTGCCCGCCGCAGCCTTGGTACCGGCCGTGCCAGTGGTGGGAGTGGCGCCGGCATGCGACTGCTTTCTCTTCTTAGGTGGAGGTAGCTTAAGTTCTTGCGGTGGTATACTTCCGGGTCCATACGCATGTGGAACACCCTGTGGGGATGGCGCTCCAAATGGCGCCGGCGGAACCGCAGAGGTAGCCGAAACGGCGGTTTGGCTTGAGGCCCTTCGCGCTCGCTGGAGAGCCTCTTGTTCCTGCTGGAGCTGCTGTAGATTGTTTGCATTCAAGGCAGGCATGTTCGGAGCGGCCGCTTGCCCATTCAGAGGACTCTGCGATGCGCCGGATCGTTGCTGCTGGCTAACGTGGGTGATCATACCTTGGAACAGCCTCTTCACATAGTTGATGCTCTTCGTAAGGTTGTCGGGGGTAAGAGTAAAATGGTCGGCCACAGCCCAATGAGGTCCACTCTTGAATTGTCGCATCAATTGTATACGCTGTAGATTTAATTGGTTAGATTATAAGCTGGAGTGTTTGCTTTATTAGGGACGTACCATGACCAACAAGCTTCGCACACATTTTTCCTGGCCAGGAACCTTCATGAACCATTGAACTAAGGCATCCATTCTTCCCAGCATATCGGTACATTCACGAAGTTGCTGGGTCATGGCGGCCTTCTGCTCCGGTGTAATGGCCACAGGTTCCGCCAAGGGTGCTTGCCTCGCCGCTTCATTATACAACTGTCGAATCTTCTCTGGTAGGTTGTTCCATGCTTCTTCGGCGGCCACTCGGGTGATGGGGACACGGCCTTGTCCTTGCTGTCGGCGCACGTGTGCCTCTAATTGGGCGCGTTGCTGTGGCGTCATGGCAGCCAGCTGCTCCCGTGTAAGTGGCACGTTGGGCCTAGCTGATGCGGGGGCCGCGACCCCTTGGGGAGCTGGCGGCTGTGTCGATGTTTGCGCCGCGGCGGGGTTTTGCGGTTCCGTAGGTTCCTCTTGCTGCATTTTCCTCTTAGGCGGCGGCTTAGCGACAGGGCCTTTTGCGCCCTTGCCAGAGGCTGCCGTCGGAGCTTTGATCGGCTGGGCTGGCTGGGCTGGCTGAGAAGTCGCTTGCGGTGCTTGGGGTTCCTGCTTTATCTGGGGTGTGGACATGGGTGCGGTGACAGGTGGTTGCTGGGCTGGCTGGTTCGGTTGACCTTGTTGGACCTGCTGGCCCTGTTGCTGGCCCTGCTGGGTTGCGAGAGCACGGGCCTGGGCTATCTGAATAACTTGTTTCTGTCTATTCCTATGGAGCAGCTCTCGAAGTTGATCGTCGTTAAAAGCCGCGACTTGACCGCCTAATCGCTGGCGAGCCATCTGAACATCCTGAGCAGTTACTGGTCGAATAGGAGGAGGCACGTTGGCTGCAGCCTGCTGTTGGCCAGCTGGGAATGGCTGCGGGTTCCCGAACGGCTGCGGCTGTCCCTGGAAAGGCACCGGCGGCATCCACGCGCCCTGACCACCTTGACTTTGATTCCGTCCACCCTCTTTGTTTTGGCTTTGGGCCATGATCTGAGCTAGGTGAAACTTTTGCATGGTCATCAATTTTTGAAGGTCAATTCCGCCGAGAACTTGCTGATTGGCGGCTGCCCATTGCTTAAGTTGGCCCCATGTCTTTATGTGCTTGGGAACCGGCGAAACCATGTTCGGGTTGTTGCTCAAAATCGCTGGGGGGAAGGGTGCGCGGTCCATCTCCTTGACTTGGTCGGGAGACATTTCTAAGCTTCCACTTTGCTGACGAAGAAGTTGTAGTTTATAGAGCTCCTGCTGACGTTGTTGTTGCTGCTGGCGCTGCTGGACAGACATCTGTTGCCCCGGCATCATTTGGTTCGGCTGCGGCTGAGCGCCACCCATTCCGGCAAGTTGCTGCTGCAAATTTAAAGACGCCCTCATGTTCTGATTGTTACCCATCTGACCGTTTGTCATTTGCTGCTGGCCTTGACCGGGCTGCGACATGTTTGGCTGCATGGGCATCCCTTGTTGTGTAGCGCCCGCCCGAGCCATTGCTTGAGCACGACGTTGTTGGTTGAGAAAATTATTGATTTGTTCTGGAGTCATTTGAGACAAGTGCTCTTGAAGCCCTTGCGGAAGATTAGCGGGAAGCTGCGGCCGGCCCTGCATCGTTGGTTGGCCTCCCAAAGGCTGGACACCATTCGGTTGCTGCCCCATTCCAGGAGTGCGCGACGGCGGCCGGACCTGAGCAGCCACTTGGGCAGGCGACATCTGACCCGGGGCCATAGGGCGGTTTAACATTGGCATGGCAGAATTTTGTTGTGACATCTGCTGCTGCACGTGTGGGTTGGCTTGTCCAGCCTGCGATATGGCTATCTGCGCCTTCTGGGCGGCTTGCGCGCGCGCTTGGGCCTGCGTCTGGGCCTGCGTCTGAGGGGAAAATTGAGGCGCTTGTTGGTTTCGGTCCGGCTGAACAGCTTGGGAATTTTGCAGTTGTTGCTGCGAGAAGAATTGTTGTGGATTCATACCCCCTCCATTCATGTTGCTCTGTCCACCTTGACCCAATTGCTGCCCCACCTGGAACATGTTCTGGGGGTTAAAGGGCTGCTGATTCATCTGAGAAGAGCTGGCCGGAACCACCAGCTGGCCGGCCTCCTGCGAGCGTAACCCATCCGCCTGCTGTCCTTGGATATTCTCAACATTGCCGATGAACGAGGAGGTGTCTAGATGCTGTTGGTTGTTCGCCATAGGGAACGCCGAGTTGCGCTGAAGATTCATCATGTTTTGCAGCGCTTGGCGCTGCTGGTTGTTCACCATCGGATCATTCATCATCGCAGCCGGGTCGACGCCGGCATTCTGCGCGCGATTTAGCTCCATCCGATGGCGCTTGTGTCTCCTCAACTGTGTCAACGCCTGTGAGCGGAAGAAATAGGTGACCGGGTCAATGTCTTTCCTCAACAGGTATGTTTTCTGCTCGGGGGTCATGTTCTGCAAATTCATCTTGATTTTTTCTATATCCTCTGGAGATGTCTTCGTGATTATTTGGTCGGCGATCCGGCACACATGGTCAAATTCTTGGGCGCTGAGGGAGTTGAGGTCATCCGTTAGGGAGGTAGACCCGTTTGGCCTTTGCTGCTGCCTTTGCTGCTGTTGCTGCTGTTGTAGCATGGCTTGCTGCTGCGGCTGCGACTGCGAGGGTTGACGAGACTGCATCGACACCTGCTGGGTTGGGTCGTTCATATTCATGGCCATTTGCTGCTGTCCAGCCATCGGAGAGGCCTGTACCTGGCGATTCATCTGTTGAGGAAATGGTGATTGTCCGACTCCAGGCATCCCGGCGCCCGGCCCCCCTTGAGGCATCATCCCATTTTGCATGACGGCGGCCTGCCGAGCACGCGTGTCTCGAATATGTATAAGCTTCTCGTTACACTCCTTGTCGTAATCGACCTGAAGGAAAGGTGATGTCAGATTGAGTTCGTCCGTACGCCACCCGAGAGCCGTCACCTACCTTTTCCCGGGCTTCCTTAAAGGCCTTTTGCTCGAAACTTAAAGCCGCCTGGGTTGCGTTCTGGAGGTCGACACGGGGTTGAATTAAACGAAGGGAAGTGAGCCTGAAGGGTTGAAGCCGGTGTCAGTTGGGGGGTAGTGGGGAAGAAAGGGTGCAGAGAAAAACCGGAGACAAAGAGGTTCAAGGTAAGACCAAAGCGGTCAACTACCCGGGAACCTTAAGATGGCGGGCCACTCACATTTGATATACCTTGACGGCCCGATCCTTTACAGGAACTTCGGCCCTCCATCCAGTGAAAGGACCTTGAGACTGCAATGCCTGGGCGACATAGTTCATCATTGCCTGGCTATTATTGTCGTTCTTCTGCGGCGCTTGCATCTGTCCATGCGCCTTGGCGCCACCCAGCGCCCCCCCACCATTGTTGTAAGTTGCGGGATTCATGTCAACAACCCCCCGCGCTCAATGGGGATCGAGGAGCAGTCCGCGCAAGCTATCTTTGGAGGTCAGCATTCGCTGATGGGAATGCCAACCTTCAACCCGTCCCAGTGCGTGATCGTCGAAGGGGGAGGAACGAGAGTGCAACAGGTGTTCTGCGTTCTGCCCTGTCTTTGCTTTTTTCCCCCGGGGCAGTCCTGAATGACGTGGCGGGGAGGAACGAAAATCAAAAAATGACAAGTGATGGCGGAAGGTAAACGGGAGGGGAGAAACTAGGTACTAGTGCAGACGAGGTCGTCACGTAAATCGCGATAAGATTCGAGGCGGGGATAAGGTCAAGTCTTGCGGAGACGCAGGAGGGACTCCAACGAGTACAATGTAGGAAATAGTATGGAAGAGAGACGGGCAAGGGGGAGAGAAAGTGAAAGGGGGAAAGCAAAGCGTATGGAAGACCAACGCAGCAGGAAAAACAAGGCGTTCGGGCACCAGAGTTCAATCAAGGCGGTTTCGTTGGCAGAGGAGCCGGAGGAGTGGCTTGGGGGGGAGACTAAGCAGGAGGGTCGCGGCGAAGGTTGGATCAGTAACAGGGATGTTGCAACTGACGCCAGTCACGCTGATCCAGTGATTTGCAGAAAACGGTCGAATCGACGACGGGGTCTCGGGGCGATGGCGATGCCAGATCGGAGAATGGAGGTGGGAACGAGAAAGGTCAAGGAAAAGAAAACGGAGAGGGAAAGGAAAGGAAAGGAACGAAAGTCAAAAAAAGGGAAAAAGGGAAAAGAAAATCTGCGAGTGTTGAAATTCTTTGGGTTAGAGCAATTTCACGATGTGGATGCGATTTGATCCGTGCGGAAAACGGTAGGGGGAGTAATTAGAAAATAGAAAATAGAAAATACTAAGTACTAAATAAAATACCAGGTCACGATAGCGGACAGACCAGTTTTCGCGGCAGTACTATCCGCGACACTAGCGGTGAATTGCAGGGGGGGGGGGGGGGGAAGGGAAAGGGAAAGGGAAGAGTAGGCGAAGAAGATAAGATTGGGATGGGAGGAGGAAGAGGTGGTAGGTGGTAGGTGGTTGAGGTGGGCTTACCAAGTAAAGAGTGCAGAGACTCTTGTTCGGGGAGAAAAAGAGGGAAAGGAAGGAGGTGGTGGAGGTGGAGGAGAAGCAGGAAAGTAGAGGAGGGGGAGAAAGAGAGAGAGAGAGAGAGAGAGAGAGAG
>JANFQY010000188.1:50153-62933 GCA_025592935.1 Aspergillus ostianus | reverse complement strand
AAAAAAAAAAAAAAAAAAAAAAAAAAAAAGCCTTTGCTACCTAAATTCAATATTGAAAGAACTACCTAATAGTGCACACTCTTAATAGATAACTTCATACTGGACTACTGCATACGATCAACGAACTACAGTTTCTAGGAAACTCATGTCACCAGAGTATGGCGCAGGCCATGCATTTCTGATCAGTTATCAAACTCCCCATACAAACGATCAAAACAACTCTGCGAACAATCCACCAACCCGCCCTCAATACTATCCTCTCTTCAAGGACGGCTGCTTTTGGTTAAACCGAGAATTTGGCAGAGCCATGAGACACTCAAGACTACAAACCCCGCAAGTTGTGTTCATGCATATGGACCCTGCCTTTTGCGGGAACTTAGATGAGACATGGGAGATTCCAAGATCTACATGTCGAGCCAACTCAGTCAGCTGATAACCTCCTCTCCTTGACATGGAAATCACTAGATCGTAAAGCAGGTCGCATTGCATACTCAAAAGGGCTATTACAGAGGATCCTCATCGATGGTGGCAAAGACCCATGACCGCACATGCTCTAGTTCACTTCTCTCTTCGAGGCAAATTCCTATATTCAGATATGACGTATCAATCAGCCTTACCCGAATATCTACGGGTAGATCTGATCCGAGGTTCGTCGGATGTGCCGGACTGCGGCTGTGATCTGAACTATTGATGATCAGCTGAGGTACTTGCAGACCCTATCGATATTACTTGGCCACTGATTCAGTAGAAAGTCGCGCAGGCTCCCTCTGCTTCCCCGGATTGGCGTAAAGTTAGTTCACTTATCACTGTCGATCATCGGGTCCGGCCGAGAATCTCCACCTGTGGACAGCTGAGCAAAAGAAAACATCAATTTACGGGTCACAACTTTGGGTCTACTTGCTGCTGTGTCTAATTGATTCTCCTCGGAGATAGGCGCTTCCTTCATGAAGGGTGTTACTACCGAGGTCCAACAGAGTGAGTTCTCTCTTATTCTGCCAATTGGGGCTTCATAATTATCCTTGCAATGAGGCCCTTTTTAAGTGAAATCGAAAGGAGGCTGCCATAAGTACAGACTTTGCAGGGCGAAGATAAGCAGATCTTCCAGTAAATCCCTGGCTGCCTTAATGCCTCGTCAGGCACCCAGGCCGACACAGCGCTCAGCATGTGCTGCCTGAGGCATACGATGGGTCCAAACTGGTGGAAGCCCGAAGGAATCACAGCTCTCGAAGAGTTACAGTTTCCCCCTTCTAATGTTCAAAGAATATGTACAGACGTTTCCTTCATAGATCCCACTTCCGGGCCTTCACAATCTACTCAAATCCAACCCAGGATGCATCACAAACACATGCGGCTCGTCGAAACAATCATCCCAGCACGTCCTTCCGGAATCCCAGAACCGCTCTAGTACTTCCTTAGCCATAGCAGGGGCATGAATCCCTGTCCGGCGGCGCATATCTGCCAGTCGGTGCTGGACAAAACCCCGCATGGCGGTGCCACCATGGGCTGCTTCCACGCCGAGCACGACCAGGGGCCATAGCAGAAATCGTTGGAATTTGGGCCCCGAGAGCGCCTCGGTTAGAAGATCTCGCAGACGGTTACTCTGCATCATACAGGTATTTTGCAGAAAAGGCGTTATGGGGAGAACAGACAGGCTCTGTAGCGAGGAGATACAATATATCACGGCGGCGGCTTGATAGATGTTTCCAAGCAGGGAACAGTCATTCTTGGAGGCTTGCTTTGTTTGAGCCCATTGCTCGGGGGAGAACTTGAGGATCTGTCCCCGTATTTCATAAGCGTCATGCGTTAGGTTTGTTATTTCTGTTAACTGAGTGGCTGTTATAGCTCGGGCGCGAAGAGAATTAATTTGCATTATATGGACCAGAATAGGGGCGGGATGCACGGTAAAGGCGAAGCTGGTGTCGCCGTACTGCTTTATAATGGATTGGAGGTCCACCAGATGTGCAGGTGCCATGGTCAGGTCGGAAGCAGGTGAGGTGGTATCTCCAATCACGGTGAAACTATGTGGCAGTCAGCTTAAACAGTGTACTACGGGGGTGATATTAAAGTAAATACAGCACAAAGCACAGAAGCAACGGCACTACACCAGGCAGTTTGGCCAGGATACCCATGCCGCCGCGAAGCTGGATGATTTTTCGCACTGCCTCGAGATGATATCGCCACGACCTATGCGATGCGCCCTGCTGGACCTGTTCCGCAAGACAGGCATCAGTATAGATAGACTCTTTATTCCTTACAGAATTTCCTCACATCAATCAGTAGAAGTGTCAACGTCCCTGCAATGACAAGATCCCCAGTGCCATTTGATGGGGCATCGATGCTATCGCGCAAAGAACGGATGATCTGGCCTCGATAATGAAAGAAGGTCTTTTCCAGATCTCTCAAGTGTGCCTCGTTCTGATTCATGCGGTGCGTGAGCGACGTGCAGACCAGCATGAATTTGAGATGATCCGGGTAAGACAGTCCCTTTTGAAAGATGAAGGGCGAAATGCGGAAGACATAAGCGGTTGGCGCAATTTCAAGGTGAGGTAAAATACTTGGGTAAATTCTCTCATTCCCTGCTAAGTCTCAGCGGTGCGTTGCATGCAGTTCTCCGTTTGGACTTACAGTACTCTGCCGCTTGGACAAGCACATGGGTTTCGGTGCTCAACTCGACGCATGGAGCTGAAATTCCAATTTGACGTGTCCTTTCGAGTTTATTCTTCTTCGTATTTGTATTTCGAGCCTTTACTTTTCCCGGTGGCAGCCACCGTAGCTTTGTTGGACGCACGTCGCCGTATCCAGGACATGGAATCCCTGAGGCAGAACACCTCTTGCATTCTGGATGCGTGAAGTCGCACACCAGGCAACGACGGCGACATTCCCAACAGTGACGTTTGCGTTCCTCGACCATACTTAGGTTGCCAAGGAGAGCTGAACAGAAGCCACTAGAGAGATGGTGAGACGAAGAAGATCGGATAACAACGATGACGTCGGCGCGTGGGGGCGAAGCCTTGCCAGCCGCGTGTCGTTTCTCGCACGGACGGGATAAAATTTTCGTTTTCCTTGTAGGAGCGAAACGAAGAAAGTCAAATTAGAAAGAGGACCAAAATACAATTCTTAAATCGTTGAGCCATAATTGTACATGCCGACGCCGTCCGTCTTGACCCGTCAGTCCTGACATAGTGTTATCGTAAAGTCCCAGTCGCCAAAAGAATTTAGACAGAACAAGCACACCAGGGGATTTATATATCATTCACGCATGAGCCTGTATTTCTGATTATTGTCAGCACGATACAACAATAAATTATGGGAGTTTGTTGACGATAGCCATGATTAAACACCGGGCCTTGCAAGTAGCTCTATTTCTTTCCTGCCCTCCTTCTGGGGGAACACTAGACCCCATATACCGAAAGTCAGAAGCTGCATGACTAAATACAAAACCGGAGCCAAAGCTGATGGCCCTGCCACCTCTTGAGGGCTGTCAATCTCCGTCTTTCCATCTTGCGCCAAGAATGCCTTCGCATTCGTTGGAAGGAAACGGCCCGCATGCCATATGTTCCACACCAAGGAGTTTAACAGCATCGTGGTGCCCTCAAAGACATAGAAGTACCACTCGTACCGCATGAGAGGGCTCAAGGACCGGAGCTCATCAGGGTTATCAAGGTCTAGGCTGCTGTTTCCCGCGTGTTCCACGAGGCGATAGATGCTGCGAATGACCATAAAGGCTGTGCTCTGATAGAGGGTCAGTGGAAGGGCGGGGATGGCCTTGTTTTGGACGTTGGCTTTGCAGCAGCGCCAGTGGAAGACACTGGTTATCACCACGAAGCAGGCAATCAAGCAGATTTGAACACCCAGAGAAGCTAGGACTAGACCTTGACCCAAGCCTTGATGGTTCCCGTCAGGGTTGCTGGTGAATGCTATTCCGAGACCATTCAGCCCCTCGACAGCGGCTATCAGTGCGCCGAAGGTGTCCAATACTCGCTTCGGGGGAACGGGAGCCAGCCATGGTATGTAGGAGAGCAACCGGCCTAGGACATGGTAGTTGGCTAGTTCGAGAAATGGACTGGCTACTATTTAGTGCCTGGATATAGTGGATGGCGAAAGGTAAACTTACGGGCCCACGTAAATTAAGACCTGGCTCATGATATCAAGGATCAGAGACTTGTTGTTGCTTCCATCATATTTATATTCAAAAGCTCCCACTTCTCGCAGGGCATACCCGACAGTAAATAACAGTGCACAGAAGGGGTGCAGGCCGGTCAACTTCCAGGATCTGTACCGACTAGCCGCAGTCAGCAGATATATGGTAGTGACAATATGCCAAGGCTGTCGTATGTACTTACCAACATTGCCAAATATGACCAACCATTGAGAAGGCAAACAAAGCCGCAAAAACGGTGGGAGCGACCCTATTCGGTGCGTATACATACAGGCTGTTCTGTACTATCATATGTCAATATACAACGGTAGGATGGGCATCGAAGATCGTACCAACTTGTCCATTTTCCGACATAGTACCGACTGATGCGGTGTGATGAGTAGTTGATATGGTTGGGGGCTATTGAAACTGGTAGATGAGAGACAGAGGGAGAACTTGTCATACTCCCCGATCGTACCTATCTTCATATATTAATAGACATCCCGAAACTTCGTACTTCAATTGATCGACCCTCTTTGCCCGATTAGGCAGGGGTATCCCAGCTAAACCTAGATGGGAAACTGTTTCTGCCAAGACTCAGCCCAATGGATCCGTCGTGTCAACCATACCCGATGAGGAAGGGGAATCTGCCAAGAGTGGATCTCCAGCCCTAATGCTTCTCCAATGCTTAAATCAGTCCCCAACATGCCTGCGACTTACGGCGTCCAGCGGTGATCGCCAACGAGGATGGAAGTTGGCGATGCTGTCGTGGCTGTGCTGGGAGAGGAAGGCTGTGATTGTGATGACTTGAATCTAAAAGATCCAAGGCTGTATTTTTTATGGGTCGTTAGACATAAATAGAGGTCCTCGCCCTCTCTCACTCTACAACTTCAGCCTTTACAAACCATCTTGCCTCTCTATAACATATTTCATATCTCTTTCAATTCATATTAATTTGTAACCTACCTTGTCGCCAGTCCGCTTTCATCATGTCGCAGTATTATGATAAGATGCCTCAACAAGCCGAAGCCTCCTATCCTTTTCAACATGTTCAGCCTCCGGGCTATGTCCACCAGGTGAGTACCTTCCACCGAAACATACACCGCATTGCATGCTGATGCTTGGTTCAGCAACAAGACTATGTTCCTCCCCAGCATTACTCCCACAACCAACATGGCAGTCCATCTCTCAACGCCGGACAATGTCACTGTCTCAACTGTTCCGCCGATGGACAAGATCGCTCAGGTTCACCCTACCCTCCAGTTGGAGAAAGCGCCTCCTACTACGACGGATCTTCGTTCTCGCAACAGCAGTCCCACGGACAGGAGGGTGAGAAGGGCCTAGGGTCAACCGTCATCGGCGGTGCAGCGGGCGGATATGTGGCGCATCAAATGGGTGGAGGAAAGCTCGCCACTGCAGGAGGTGCAGTTCTTGGTGCTGTTGGTATGAACATGGTGAATCATAAATTGTAAGATTCCTTTCACATCACGCTCAAAAAAGAAAGGGAATTGACAAGGACTAGAAACAAGCCTAATCCCCCTGCACAGCAAGTCACTTATGTGCAATCTGCCCCTGCCCCCGCTACGGTGATGGCTGTCCCGGTTGACGGCGGTCTTGGTCTCGGTTCTGGTCTGGGTGTAGGCTCAGGCCTTGGACTTGGTTCCGGGTTGGGTGTAGGCCGTCTCGGTCGAGCCCATCGGGTGATCGGTCGTCGACGCCTTGGAATGTATTAACCAATGGCTACATTTCGCGTCTGCTGTCGTGTTTCCTATGATCAAGATTTCTTGAATGGGGCTATTCAATGGTGTTTATTGTGTGATTGATAAGTGGTTGGTTTCAGGGCGTACGTGCATTGTGTTATTCATAGAAACATCAGACTGTCGATTTAGTATCCGATTATCTTCAACAGCCTCCTCATGGTAAAGATGCCCAGTGCGATTGAGAGCGCACTACAAGTGTAGCGATCAGTGCACTTCCATGTATCACATCTGCTACTCCTACACGTATCTTGGAGATCCAGAAAAATTGCATGACGGGAATACTTAGGACGGAAGAGTTTGTTCGGGTTCAAGAATACCTAGATGGCGTGTACGAAGGCTGCGAGCGACTTCCCATCATTGAATGGCTTGGCTTGGCAAGAAGGGGTTATGGCTTCCGGTGGCTGTTCACTAGTGTGGGTGCGATGGTTTAAGAAAAGCGTGTTTGTCCCCCAACTTTAGGCTGCGGTATGTGTAATATAGATGTTCTTGTGTCTTCTTTATTGTTAACTGAATAAAGCTGGGTAGTGAATTTGGCACATTTGGCTTCATGATCCAGTAGGCTGAATGTAGAGTACAGAAATTGGTACGCATGGAGAGCGAGCCAAAGCTCATAAAAAGCGCCAAGCTGAATGCAGCCATCTAGACACACCTGAGGGGCCCGAACCACCGAGGCACGAAACACGAATAACACGGTAATGAGATATAATACATTTTTCTGGCTCTATCGAAGAGCTTGTTATGTATGTAATGTATATGTTCAATCTCGCTGGAATAAACGGAGAGAATGGGGAGTGAAAAATAGAGGGGGTGGGGGGAAGCAGAGGAGAAAGGAGAGGGAGGGCGAAGAGAAGTGAAGGAGAGAGGTTAAAAGAGTAAAAGAGACAAGAAATCCAGTACACCACGATGAATAAATTTACTCCAGATCAAGTAGTCCGTCCATCGCTCATATTGTTTTCGTCTGATTAACCACGATTGGAATCCGGACAACCGAGCCGCCTGGAGGCGGCCCTTGGGTGGATTTACATTTCAAGATCTTCGCGATTTTGCTGTACTCCAACGACAGGGCGGACCGCAGGTAGGATTGAAACGCATCCTCCTGTTCAGGCCAACAGGCAAGGGCCTTGGCGGCCAGCGAGCGAATGGCGGGATCCGGACACCCGATGGATACCAGAAACAGCGGCGGGATGACGCCAGTGTTGATGGTGACGCTGGGACGCGCGGGAATGCGGCGCCGGACTTGGTCCGCTTGTTCCCAGTACGTTCGAAAGTTGGGGTGATAGATATGGAACACAGCGGGATCGCATTGCAAGACACAGGTACGGATGGAGGCCGCGATGGTGTGATGCAGGAGACAAATATCGTCGGCACCACGTTGGGTCTGCTCCTGTAGCTGCGCGCAGGACTGCTGATAGAAGGGCTGAAAAGGCTGGGCAAAGCGGTCCAGTCGGCGAAGGAGCCGCTGCAGCTGCATCAACCGTAGGGGCTTGTCTGCCGCATCAATCTGGTCCTGAGACCAACACCAGGTCAGGAACCGAATGGCATCGCTGATCACACTGTCAAGAGCATAGCGCGCCTCGTATAGACTGGAGAACGTAGCAGACTCCTCCAACTGCCCGGGCTGGCGAGCTAGGTTGTCCTCGACGCAGTACGCGGGGCCTTGGGTCCCAAAGAAAGCGCAATTGATGTCCAGATGGGCGAAGCCGGTGGCCAGCGTACCCATGGCGGACGAATCGCACGAAGACCAGGACCAGCCGTGACGACGCACGATGGCATGGAAGTTCTGCAGGATCTGCTGGCCGCTACGCAGATGGGTGAAGGCCGTGTCATACTCGCCCTGTAGCCAGCCGTGCAGGACAAACAGCAGACAGCACAGCGCAATGACCTGGTAAAGATAGGGGTCTTGTGACATCTGCCGCCTCGTCAAGAGGGAGAAGGAGCGGACGGCCTGCTCTATGGAAAAGGTGTACCAGGCATTTGCGCGGCGCTGGGCGGGCGCCAGAATGCCGTAGCGCTCGGCCTCCTGATGCAAGGCGCTGAGAGCGACAGTGGCGTGGTAGGCGGCCGGTTCGAAGTGACAGATGCGCGTCACGACGTCTTCCCACAAGGGAGACCTGAACAACCCGTGCATGTTGGGGACAATACGGCCCTGGAAATGCGCCAGGCATTGTCGTTCGTCGGTGGTCGTGGCCCAGCTCAGGCGAGGGAGCAGCACTGCTGGCACCTCACTCTTGGGACGGCGATTCTTCTTCCCCGGCAGTCGCTGCACGTCATACCCATCGCAGGTTCGCCCCGTGGACGTGCACCGTTGACAGGCCCCGGGTGTTTCATCACACTTGACGCGACGGGCGCTAGGGTATGGGGCTCAGCGGAAGCATTTTCTGGGGGCAGGGGGGGAATTGGACACTCACCGACACGTGCGACAACCCGAGCGGGATCGGACTACTCGCGGTCGTTGACTGGACATGGGGAGGGCGGCTCCATGGGGGGATTGGACGGGGAAGAATGGACGGGGGGGGGAGCACGAGGAATGAAGGACGAATTCTCTCTCCACGGTCGGCCGTCGATCGCCTCGCCTGAAGAATGGTGGATCATCCAATCAGAGCCTCCGGGGAAGGCGGACAGCTCTAGTCTGCCAAGACTGACGGACTGACAGATTGACAGATTGATAGACATGCGATTTCGAGAGATGGACAGGAACTAGAAGAGAGTAGAAGGTCGAAGCTGGAATGGAAGACGCTCCTTGCTGTCAAGCAAATAGATGGGCAGGTTCATGCCTCAGGTTACCTCTGGCACGAGACCTGCCTCTGCTCAGGTAGAACGATATGAGACATCAATTCATAGGCTATTGGATGATAGAAGATCTTCTGAGACTGTCACAGATCGAGTGGAAAATATATCCCCATGGACTTACTCTCTTGGCTGCATAAACGCTGCATTAACGAACAACGGTTGCAGGGGAGGACCTCCCAATCGGGTGGGCCAGAAATACCACGGCGACAGTGCGTCAAGTGCAGACCACCACTTGTACCCACTGTGGGACATATGAGCAGAGAGGGTCGATATGTTGCTCTCTATCGACGACGTAGAAAGGAAAAAGTAGAGACAGTCAGAGTTGGTCCTGGCAGGGACGGATGGCCCGATCTGGCAGCAGGTCACGTGTATTTCCGGCAGGTGATACAGTACATTACCGGTAAGTAACACCGTGTCTGGTCTAGCGGTAATATATATATACTTCCATGGATGCCTTAGTTCTCAGGTCGATGTGAACGTAGATGTACACGTCTCGATTGTACAGTAGATCCCAAGAGGCCGGGTAGGTACTAGGTAGAGATCATAAAGGGGAATACTACGCTACGTATATTTAGTATGTAAAGACAGTAGTAATGAAAATGTTCATATTCACGGAAGAAAAAACTGATATATCATACATAAACCACTATAACAGTACATGCGGTGGAGGCACTTGGTGAAGATTACGCTATAATCTACCCTAATTTGGTTCATACTGTAGTTCCCTAGTCAATCTATAGGAGGCCATCAGACGTGCAGCCGAGCAATATAAGAAGAGATTTACTTCGAAAATTTCCACAGAACAGTGTACCAAATCGGCAAATAATGCTGCCCTCGTGAAGCACTCCACCGTCAACCTACTTCTACAACCGCGTCGCACCATCTCATATTTGACTCCCCATTTGTCGGACCGACAGCGCGTCCTATCGATCCATCCAAATCGATTCGATCAATCATTCTGCCTACATCCGTGACGCGTCTCGCCCCCACTTGGCGTCCCCGATAACTAGCGCCATGTGTGCTGATTGATAAGATCGCGATTTTCTTCTAACCAGCATTCCAATTTTTCCCCTTTTGAAATCTCATGGTTAGAATTCCTACGTGCAACGTACAGCCCTCTCAAAATGAGACCTTTTCATCACCCGCTCTTTCTGTTGCTCCTCGGTAGTGCGGGTGCAGATACATTCACCCCCCTCCCCAATGCCAACCACATCTTCAACGCCATCCACAACTCCATGCGTCAATGGGGCTCTTCCCTCCACCACAACGGCATGTCTTTCTTCATTGCGTCCGTTCCGACAGGAACCCAATTGTACCACGGCAATTCCCGCCCCGGAGACGTTACCGGCCCCGAGTGGCTGGCTTTTGAGCCCGAACATGCCATGGTTTTCGCGAGGCCGAGACCTCGTGGGCATCCTCCTCCGCCTGCCTCAGGGGCTGGCCTCGATGGAGCCCAGATGCCGTTGATGCCTCCTCCTCCTCCTCCTCCTCCCCCTCCTCCGGGCCCAGAGCCCGAACTAACAGCCATCGACAAAGACGCCGATAAGAAGGAGAAAGAGGAGGTGGGCTATCTACATACTTTCGCAGCAGGCCGCAATCTCCGCCTACTTTACATCGATGGCATGTCCGCGGCAAAGACAACCAACGGGACACTGGACTCTCAAGACCGCGTGCTTTTTCGGGATAAACTGGGAGACGGACCAGGTATGCAGGAGCGAGAACGGGCCGAATTGCTGTGTCGCATGGCGCGCGAGGACTGGGACGCGAAATTGGACGGCGTGATTCGCATGGAAGCCGGTTTCGAAGTCATACTGTGTAATTTTGACGTCGTGGATGAGGTCCGTGTTACGAGGGTGAAGGGTAATACGGAAGGTGGGAAACGGCGAATGGGGGAGAAGGTGCCTGGAAGTTCTGGTGAGAAGTTAAAGGGGAAGGGGAAAGGAGACGGGGGGCCACCAGACGGGGGGCTATGGTTCAAAGCAATAGCGGCGAGGTACAATGGTATAGGGGGACATCGGGTGCGAGTGGACTATGATTGGTTTGTGACCGCGTACGATGATGAATATGGGTTGGATTTGTTCCCTGGGAATGACAGAAAGAGTCAACTGCCACGACTGCATCATCTCTCTAACGAGCAATTGGAGCCACTCCGGGCCGATTTGAACGAACTGGTCCGCAAGCACCAGATGGACGAGGCCAAACTCCTCGATTGGCAGGCTGTCGCGGACATGGTGGTTCTGCGATACGGAAATGACCTGCGGTACATGGCTTCGGGTCAGGCTAAAACACTGGAAGAGCTCCATCGGGAGATCGAAAGCCTTCTAGGCCCGTTCATCGACTACGGAGAGGGGGGCCGCGACTCATGTCAGGAGACGGAGCGCTGTGCGACGCAATTCATCCCAGCTGGAGCACCGGATGGGAGCATCGCAGGGGAAGCAGTCCGGTCAGTGTCAAGGAGCATCTGCTCCACGTTGGTGGAGGCGTGGAATAATCAAACAGACTATGATGCGGCTATTGGGCAGCTACGCCAGCTGATGGGTTACCTGAACTGGACGATTTGGAAGGAATGCAGGGGTTGCGGCGACCATGAGATTTGCGTGGTGCCGATTTGGCCGATGGGGACGGTGGAGGATTACGAGCATCCGCAATGTCGCGACGCGTCGAGACCGAGTGGCGAGGGAAGTCGATATTGGGGAGATCCCCGAAATCGAGGTCTAAAGCCTTCTGGTCCGGATTCTCCTTTGTTTTCATCCTTTCCTTCCTGGCTCGACCGTCTGAAGCACGCCTTCTATGGCTGGTTGTGATAAACCTACATAATGTGGAGATATACGATGAAAACTCGACAGGCCGCAGCTGCAAGACGAGGTAAAGTGTTCAGGGGTGGATCCTGAATTGACAGGTGCAACCAACAGAAAGCAAACATGGATGCAGGGGAAGGCAAAGACCGTGCTGGGCAGCTAAACGCCAACGGTTGGACAGCAACAGCTAAAATGATGTATCAAACAACCTCGGGATGATCATCGGCGCCACATCAATAGTTCATGCAGGAACTCGCTCGGCCCGGCAAATCACCGTCCAGTCTATTTCTCGGCTTCGACGCGAGCCGGGATTTACTTGTCTTTGATTGCTCGGGGCTAAGAGTTTGCGGATTTTCATGGCGTTTGCTTTGCTTGGGTGGATCCAAATCGAGATAACCCTGGAAGGCAAACACATCGGGACCATTGGAAGCCACGACAAGGATACGACTGCATGTCTGACATGAAGGCCAAAAATACCATATCTATCGCCTCTCCTTTTGGGATATATTCCAGGTTTACAACATAGCGATTAGGGACACACCCGATAGGTCCCTATGCCGAACTATTAAGGGATGGCACTTTTTAGGGCTGTTTGTCTAGCCTGTCAGTCGCGACCATTGGATGAGACATTGACAGCCATGGATCAGGGTGGCATGCACAGGCCACTATTGGAGAGTGACCCCAATCATAACCTCCGCCTAATTTTGGCTGCCTCGCTGCACACACACACACTGGATGTGGAAATTGCGGTTTTCTCAAACATGCGTCGACCCGCCATGCGAAGATGGATATCCCTGTACTGTATAGTAGTTCCTTGGCAAGGCGACTCGAGGTCCATCTAGACCAATCTACAGTCAACAGCGTGCAAACCAAGGACGAGCTGGGGGAAAGGGGATTCAATGTCGTTAACATGTATAAATATCACCCAGAAACTCCCATTCTCTTGTCAAATCGACCCTTCACTCATTACAGCATCTCCTTTCATCGTTCTCTTCTTTTCTGCCTTCCTTCTTTTAGGGCGCCATCGTTCGTTTTGTTCCGGTCACTGCCTTTTCGTCATTCTTTCAGTATACGTGCCCCGATTTTATAATTACTTTTCATAATGAAGCTCTTTAAGTTGGCCTTCCTCGCCTGGGCCGCATGCGCCGCTGCCACTCCTGTTAGCCCTATCCACCAGCGCGGCTTAGAGCACCACAAATGTGACTGCGGAAAGGATATCGAGGTGCCTCGCGAGCCCTCTCATCCTGAACCCGAGCCCGAGCCTGCTCCTGCTCCTGCCCCAGAACCTGTTCCT
>JANFQY010000188.1:0-50056 GCA_025592935.1 Aspergillus ostianus | reverse complement strand
AACCTGCTCCTGCTCCTGCCCCAGAACCTGTTCCTGCGCAGCCTGCCCCTGCCCCCGAGCCCGCTCCAGAACCTGCTCCAGAGCCTATCCCTGAACCTGTTCCTGAGCAGCCTGCTCCTGCCCCCGAGCCCGCTCCTGAACCCGCCCCCGAGCCCAAGCCCGAAGAGCCCAAGGAGGGCTGCGATAAGGACGGCTGCCGCGGCACCGGTCATCTCATCCAGGATCTCGGCCACCCCACCAACAAGTTGCTGCACGTCGTCGGTCTGCACACCGAGGAACTCCTGATCAAACTTAGCCCCGGCGTTGAGGGTCTTCTCACCGGTCTTGGCCTTGGTGTCCTTGGCAAGCCCGTCGGCTCGATCATCAAGGAGGCCTCCAGCATCGGCGAACTCATCGCTGACCTCGGCGACCCCATCGAATGCCTCCTTGTTGTGCTCGGCCAGGACACTGGCTACCTGCTGATCGAGCTCGAGGACCCTGTCAGTGGCCTGCTTTCCGGTCTGGGTCTCAAGTCCATCGCCGGGCCCGTCGGCCAGGTCGTCGGCACCGTTGGCGAGCACCTCAAGCGCGGCGAGCCTGTCAAAGAGGATGGTCTCCTTGAGGACATCGCTCCCGTCGTCAACTGCCTGCTCCAGATCGTCGGCATCGACACTGAGATCCTCCTCGTCGAGCTGAGCGGTCCCGTCGCGGAAATCTTCAACGGTCTCGGTCTAGAAGTCATCGGCGAGCCCGTCGGTCAGGTTATCGAAGCTGCCGGGGAGGTCGGCGAGCTTATCCATGACCTGGGTCCGGTCGTCGAGTGCCTGCTTACCATTGTCGGGCATGACGGCGGCATTCTCCTCATCGAGCTGTCTAACCCTATCGCCGCCCTTGTGTCCGCTCTTTTGCCCGAAGTTGGCGAGCCTGTCGGTAAGGTCGTGAAGGTGTTGGGCGAAAACCTATAGTAAGCAATTCTCCCTTGTGTTTCCATCTCGATAGAGCTGTAATACTCATTCTCTCCAGAATGATTTCTTCAACACGACCCTGAAATGTCAGTGGCATGGAGATGGGGATGGGTGGATGGCAAGATTGCATTGTGCTACACATGGTTGATACTTCTTTATAATTCCCTAATTTCTATGAATATACCACCGATCTTTCTCTCTCTCTTGAGTCCGTGCAGAAAATAGACTGGATTTGCCCCACGGGGAGGAAAACTGCCGATGTGGGGAGATCGGTTATCGTGGAATACGACCTCGCACTGTCTTGTGGTTTATCTTCATTGTATTGCTCGCTAACTTTTTCCTGGGTGGCGATCGATGCTCCCCCGTCTCCCCGGCTGGTTCGAGTGTGGGACGTGGGGAGGCTTCGTGGGAACCGGCAAAGATCTTATCCCGCGTATCTCCGAGGGACGTTCGGCCTTCTACATAAATCAATGGACTTCTCAATCAGACGCATCACCATTCAATCCTGCCCTGTGTACAATTTTTATACAATCAAAAAAGAAACCAAGAAAGTAATCCTAAAGAGCAAAATGTCAAAGTCGCCACAGGATCTCAAAATCGCCATTTTGGGCGCCGGTTCGTCTCCTCTCTTCCATCTCTCGCCTCTATACAACCTCAACTCCCTCTATACATACATCCTTTGACCATATGCACATCTGAAACAGTCAATTGCTAACAGAGTCCATGGTATATTATAGGAATGGGCGGTCTTACCACCGCTCTAGCCCTCGCGCGCCAGGGTTTCAAACACATCGACGTGTACGAATCCGCCTCGGATCTAGGCTTCGTGGGCGCGGGCATCCAACTCGCCCCGAATATGGCGCGCGTGTTGGATCGTCTCGGTGTCTGGGATGGGGTCGCCGCTGAGGCGGTGGATATTAAGGAGACGAGCGTGAGAGGTTCGTATACCTCCATTTTCTCTGTCCCTCGCTGTTTTTATACACCCTGAGAGTGTATATGGGATACAGAGGATATGTAGAACGGCGTTGCTAACATGTATACTCCCTGCACAGTCGGCTCTACAAACACTGAACTCGCACACGTCGACCTCCATCACATCACCCAGACCTACGCCTATCCGCACATGGTCGGACACCGGGCCTCTCTCGCCAACGGCCTCTACCAAGGCTGTCTGCGTCACCCCGACCAAATCACATTCCACTTCGCAACCACAGCATCGGACATCACCTTTCCTTCTCCGTCCTCTTCTTCTTCGCAACCCTCATTCACAGCCACCCCACGAGACCCCTCCCTCCCCTCCTCGCTCATAACCACAGACATCCTAATCGGCGCGGACGGAATCAAGTCCCGCACGCGCGAAGCCATGCTCTCCCACCTCGACATCCTCTCGTCCATCGGCGTGCAAGACACAAACCAAGCCGCCTACCGAATCATGATCCACAAAGACCAGCTCCGCCCCGAAGACGGCGACATCCTGGCGCTATTGGAAAGCAACAAAGTCGTGCGCTGGATCGGCGAGAAACGCCACATCATCGCATACCCGGTCAGCAATAACACGATCTACAACCTGTCGACCACGCAGCCGGATACGAACTTCGCGGCGGCGACCAACGCGACGTATACGACCAAAGGATCGAAGGAGGCGATGTTGAAGGTGTTTGGGGATTTTTGTCCCCTGGTGCAGCGTATGTTGCAGTATGTCGGTGAAGGCGAGGTCTGTGAGTGGAAGCTGAGATGTCATGATCGGTTGCCGACGTGGGTGGATGGTTCTGTGGCCCTGGTTGGCGATGCGTGTCATCCAACGTTGCCGCATCTAGCGCAGGGCGCGGCGCAGGCGATTGAGGATGGGGCGGTGCTGGCGGTGGTGTTGAGTCGGTTGCCCGAGACGAGTGCGGGCGCGGTGCATCGCGCGCTGAAGGCGTATGAGATGGTGAGGAAGGAGAGGGCGTACGCGTTGGTGGATATGGCGGCGGCGTCGGGGAGGGCGTTGCATTTGGGCGATGGAGCGGCGAAGGAGGAGCGTGATAAGCAGTTTGCGGCGTTGAGGCAGGGACGGGGACCCGTGCCGGATAAGTGGGCGGATGCGGATGTGCAGAAGGAGATCTATGGGTTCGATTGCGTAAAGGAGGCGGAGGAGAGGTTTGGGGAGTATTTTGAGAAGGCGTCGCTATGAATTATATGTATAGTTGGGAGGGTATAGTATATTGTTCGTGAAAACTCTTTGATTAGATCAAGCTACCTATTCATTAAACCATGACGCCGCACATGTATGTATGTCCAAAACCAAAAGATTGACCGGCAATCTCTAATCCTGACCTTAATCCCATTGGCCTGTACCTCCTAGTGCACCCAGTCGGTTGCCGGAATGCTTGTTGAGCAATTTCGTGATGTTCGAACCGCCGGCGCGACTCTGAGTGCGCAGTTCCCTCTCACGCTCCCTCTCGCGAGCAGCTGTGTAATAGTTGACTGCTCCCTTCTTGGCCATGGACCCGCCGCCAGCCCCAGAGGCCGACGTCCGTCGCGAGTCGGACTTGGACGAGCCGGACGATGACGAGCCGGTGGTGGCCTTGCGGAGCATGGGAGGAGGTCGGAACCCGACACTGGGTCCCTGCGCCGCATGGAAGGCAACTCGTGTGGACGCTGACGTAGCCGAGTTCGACGACGCTTGCCGGAGGAGTGCGAGACGATCCACCACAGGTCCTTTCGTACGGCGAGGGTGCACGCGCGGGGCAAAGTCTTCCTGTGATTGTTCCTCAGACGGGGCGATCTCGGCTTCTTCCTCATGTGCTTGCTCGTCCTCCATAGATGCATCTTCTTGGAACGAGTCGTATTCAGGTCGCTCGGTCAGGAAGGACAGGGTCTCCCGGATCTCCGCAAGCGAGGCAGGTTTCTTGGACATCGCGCTGGCTGGCTTGCGGCGAAGGTTGGGAGGAGGTCGGTTGTAGGTTTCCTCGGCGCTGGGCTCAAGAGGTCGTTTTCTCTTGTTGCCGGCATCGGTCGGGTCTTGTTGTGCGCCGGCACTGGCCTCCTGCGAGGATGAATGATCCTGGGATCCGGGGGCTTCTTCCTCGTCCAAGAAATCCAAAACATCATCGTCCGAATCATGATCCTCGATGGCGCGGAAGAAAGCCGCTTTCTTAGGGTTCTCGGCGAGCTCGCCGACCTTTCCGTCCGCCATGAGGGCATTCCGCATGCGGGCAAACTCGCGTTGCTTTTGTCGTCGACGGGCCAAGAGTTCGTCGTCAGAATCGTCAAGGTCAAACTCGTCATCGGCTCCTTTTCGTCGACGGAGGGCACCGGTCGTAATATCCCTCATCAGTTTGGCTACTTGCTTCTCGTCCGTAGTTCTCTGGTGTTGACTGCGATTTGTTAGTTTGGAAATTACGGAGAAATAGGCGAATTGAAACATACGCGTTAAGAGCTGCCAGCTGCTTCTCGTCAACCGTTTCGCCGCTGTTGTCGTTGATCATCTGCCGATCATACGCATTCTCCTCCTCATCCTCCTCGTCACTATCGCCTCCCAGTCCGGCGTACTCGTCTTCGGATTCTTCGGCTGCTTCCTCCACCACGTCCTTAGCTTTGCTCTTCTTCCTATCGAACGTAGCATTAGGTTTCTTCGCCGCTTTCTTCATGACGTTGAAGGCGCTGGCATCGACTTCAAACCCACTCTCCTCTTGCTCTTCAATAGCAGAGAGTTCGGTTCGGCCACGTCGAAGGTTCTTCATTTTCCGGTTGGGAACAGGGGAGTTGCTTAGGGACCGGTTCCGGTCGACGAGAACGGTCTCCACAGTCGACGTCGGGGTGCCCATAAATCTCTTTGAAGGGTCGAAAGGTGAGAGGACGAATCCTTCATCTTGCGTCGGGTCGGGAATTGAAGAAAATTGTGACATGGCCCGCGGCGCAGGAGACTCGGATACTCGAGCATCAGACGGAGTGTATCGGGTCAGGAAATCGGTCGTCTCGGCTTGCGGTTCTTGGCTATCCTTCACAATCATCTGCGAGTCGGACTCTTGCCATTCTCCGCCCCTCTGGGCGGGATCGGGCAGAGAGTGAGGGATCGTTGACGAGGGCGGTTGGCTATCTTGCTGACTTCCACCCAATGTGCCTGCAAAGGCTTGGGTAAGACTCATCGTCATGTCGTTGGAAGGAAGACCAGGGATCTGAGGTCGTTCTATAGACAATGGTGTTGCATTGATTGGCCTGGCGGGCGTCGTTGGGGCCTGCTCTTCTTCCTCGTCATCATCTTCGATAACCCGGGTAGGTCGTTTCCGCCGCTGAGTGGTCGTCTCAGGTTCCCCGGTCGACATGATTTCACTCTGGTCGTCTTCCGACTCGTCCTCCTCGCCGGCTTCAGATTCGAACAAATTGGGGCCCTTTTCGCCGTTCTCGTCCTCCTCGTCATCCTCCCCATTGTCGTCCACCTCATCTTCTGAGCCGTCGTAGTCCTCATCCTCCTCATCATCATCATCCATATCACCGTTTCCTGTCTTTGATGCGGACCTCTCCTGTTTGGCAATGTCCTCTGCTTCTTTGCGTGCCTTTTCAACCAGGTTCTCGAGTTCATCTTCCATGGCGGCACGCTCAGCCGCCGTTTCAATGATTACACCTTTCGCTCGGAGTTCCTCGATTTTCTCCTGTCGCTCCTTGGCAGCCTGCTTTTTGGCCTGGTAAATCAATGTTGCAGACAGTTCGGCATTGTTCATTGTTGTTTTGCGAGTCGGTGATGTGAGATGAGCCAAAGCTTTGAGTTTCAGCAGAGCAGACGATTCTTGCATCTTTCTGGAGGGGACGTTCTCAAAAGCGGCGAGACGGCGGGATTTCGCAGGGGAGGTGACAACCTCCAAGTCACTGTCTGAATCATCCATCTGATTCTGCGCGACAGCTTGTCGAGAAAGGCGAACATGAACGGAGGGCGCAGTCATAAGTTTCTTCTTCCCTTTGACATCCACGGTCTGCGGAGCTGTATTGGTAGTAGGCTCCTCCACTCGGCCTACCACGGGCTGTTCTGATTGCTGCTGCGCTTGTCCAACCATTTGCTCAAGAGAAGGGAACTGTGTGTCCACTCGTGAAGCCTCGATTGAAGCATCTTGAGTCGACGGCTTGTCGGATGGACCCACGACAGGTGACGTTTGAGGGGTTTCCCGATTCTTCTGAGCCTCTGCATCCGAGGAATTCTGTGAACCAGCCATGCTCGACGAGTTATCTGCCGAGGCTGTTTTCGGCTGCTCGGGCTGCATGAAATTGAATCGAGCAAAGAAGCTCTCTTTGGAGATCTTCTTCGAAGTCGTCGCCTGGTGAGCCAATTGCAGATTCCTGCTCATCCGTTGCGTTTCGCGGTTCATATCCTCCAGCGCTTTTCGGCTGGCTTTTCGAGAGGGGCGAGCCGCGCGCGAAGACTCTCCCGTGAGGTCCATTTGGATATCATCATCCTCATCCTCCTCATATGCGGCAGCCAGCTTCGCCGCTTCATCCCTTTCCTTCTTCTTCTGTCTCTCCTGCTTCTCCTTCCGTTCTCGCTCCGCACGCTTCTGCGCAATGAGGGCCTCAAATCGTGCGTTCCTCTTCGGCTGCGGACGCTGATCCTCTAACGCGTCCGATCCATCGTCGCCCTGCCGAGCGTTTTTCTCCGAACCAGGCGACACGAAAAGTGGCGAGAACGACCGTTCTCGCTCCGGCGTGTGAGCCTCGTCCTCATCCATCCAGTCCTCGCTTATTTTCGTGTTGGCAAGCCTCCTCCTCGGTCCGGCCGTAGGAAGATCATCGTCCGAGGACCCCGCCGCGTCGTCTTCGCGTTCTTTTGCGTTCCGGAGGCTCTTCGACACCCGTTCCATCGCAGAGACAGGTTTCTTAGACGCGTCAGCTTCCGTATTGTGGTTCTCAGCTTGCAGCCGAGCAGCCATGCGTCCTTTGGGCATGATGACGTCGTCGTCTTCGTCTTCGTCATCATCTTCATCGTCGTTCTCCTGGTCCGATTGCGTCGCGAGTTGTGGGCGGTTGAAGATGCTGGTTTTCGTGGTTTGAGGTTTTGTTTTTGTCGTGTTGTTATCGGAGTCTGAGTCACTGTCGAATTGGGCCATCATGGCCTTGATCTTTTGTCCGGGGGTGAGCATGGCAGGCGAGTCGGCTGTTCGCGACGGAGAGCGCGCCGATCGGGGAGTTGAAGGGGAGGACATTATGAATGGGTATATGTTGGGGTATTTATGCAAATGGGGTAAAATAGTTAATTAAGAAGAGATAACATCACTCTTCAATTGAAACGACAGGATACAGAATAGTGGTCTGCAGTCCTCCAGCCCCGGGGTAGAAAGTGGAAGGTGGAAAGTGGAAAGCAATCAAGGGCGGAGAATCGCCCGTCGCCCCGTCAAGACGCGGCGCGTGTCGGCGCGTCGCTATCACACGTGATTGGCGGGGATAAGGCGGTCTGCCACGTCTTATCACCGACACTGTAGGATGTGTTCTTTGTTTACGCCTTACAATGGAAAACTGATCATTTACTCTCTATTCATAAATCTATGGGGAGGTGGAAAATGCAAATAGGCGTTTCATCAGTTGTTCACTGGTTCAATAGTACAGGCCTCATTCACCCCGGGAAACTGAACGCCGATCAAACGCCACCCTATGTCAAGATACAAGAAGAATCAACGCTGTATGGAAGTGCTGGTACGTGCTTCCGTCGAATGGATGCGAGGAGAAAGATCTTAAGAACCGCCCCGGCCCCTGCGAAACATTGATCATAATCCAACCACACGAGCTGCGTGGGAAATACTCCGGAGGAGTTGCTCTTTCGCGGAAGAACATAAATGAAAAAAGACAAGAATTGTAAAGCAAAAGTGCAGCATGGCATGGAAGCAACAAGCCAAACTCTAGATCTCAACATCTATATCTAGATCCAGGGCAGCAATGTTCTCGTCGTCCATGTTCCGATGGCGAATCTTCGCAACGCCACCCGGAGTGGACTTCTTTTGTGAGCTAGACGGAGTAGCAGGCTTGCTCGGGGTGTTGGATTTCGAGGCTGCCTCTGAGCCAGTGGCCGGGGTGACGTCTCTGCTGGCATCGCCAGAAGCTGGGCTGCCGTTGCTCACATCGTAGTGAGTTCTGGCCTGGGTACGGACACGCAAGAACGGATTGGCGGTAGCCTCTCCACGAGCCACTGCCGCCGCCGCTATGCGACTGGCCTTGCGCTCCTCGAGTTGCGCACGACGGACATTCTCATAATTGAGCTTCTGGTTACGCAGGTTCAGTTCTAGCAGACGCTCGTGCTCCGACTGCTGTTTAACCTGAGGTTTGGCATTGTTGCTCGTAAACGCAAGCTTGGGAGTGGCGAAACCAGCACGCTCTGCCTGGAGACGCTCAACTTCGGCGTCGTCACCAGCGGCTTTAGCAAGATTGAGGAGTCTCTCGTTCTCCAAGCGCTTGAAAGTTTGGCTCTTGCGGTCCAAGGAGCCTTGCTTGCGCAATTTCTCGTTCAATTCCTCAGGGGTAAACTTGTGATTCAGCAGACGGTTGATGGCGGCCACTTTGTCGTCAAGCATCGACTTCGTCGGCATCTTGGAGTCTTCAACGACTAGGGTTTGACGGTATCGATTGAACTCCGCCTAGAGAGAGCGATCAGCGAAGAAATTGACTCCCAGTGCTTGCATGGCTTACCTCAGTAATCGTAGAATCAGAGCAAGCGATGAACGGGAACTCGCGCTCGGATTTACCGTGTGACACGACGGCATACTGATTGGTGATGAAAGTGCGACCGTTCGCGCCCTCCATGGCATAAGGGCGACCTTCGTTGAACCCTACAGACAGTCAGACAATGTTGTCAAAGAAACCAATGTAGACGTAAACGAAACTGCGCTGTACATACTCTTGATCGCACAGAGCCGATACTCGTTGAAACCGGTATCACGATTCGGCCCGATGTTGACACGGACAAAGCAGCCCGAGATAGCGTCGTCAAAGCCAGGGTAGAAGCAAACCTGAGCAAAGTTGGTGCGACCCACGCGAGCCCGGTTCAAGTCACGAAGATCGGCAGGTGGATCGTCTTTGGGAGGCGACGGGGACCGATCGCGATCGGCCCATTCGACTTCGCTCTCGCCTTCCGCATCGTCATCCGAGATCTGCTCGTCCCTCGAGCGAGCCTTTTGGTCTTTGACTGCGGGTTCGCGACGACGAAGCTCATCGCGCTTACCCTTCTGCTCACGCTGTCGCTTGTAGGCCTGGATGGCATCGGAAGTCTCGCCCACCTTGCGACCACCAAGTGTTGTCTTTTGACGGGAGCTCTTGCGATTGCCATCCTCCAGGTTGGCGGTACTGGCCTTGCGCTTGTTCTTCTTCGCCTGGCGGGCTTCTTCGCGTTCGCGGGAGGCAAGTAGTCGACGGAGAGCAAGGTCTTGGTTGTGACGGTCAACCTGCTGCGCTCTCTCCGAGAGGATCTGCTCGCGCTGGATTTCTGGCATTGCCATGATCTCCTCTTTGTCTTTGGACGAGTGGTAAAGTTTGTCGTATGCGAAAATCGGGCCGTCATCTTCAGCACCGTGATCGGATCCTTCAGAGTCAGAACCTGAGTCGGACTCAGACATGGAAGCAGAGTCAAGAGAATGGTGGGACTCATCCCCAGACCTATTGTACAGCGAAAGTATGTCAGTTGAGCGCTCATTGGTCCGTTGGACTTGGATGCGACAGAAGTAAAGGATAGGGAATTCTGGGGAGGATCGCCATCATCAAACGTACAATTCGCCATCTTCCTCGTCGTCCTTCCTCGATTTCCGGCCCCGTCGAACGGGTTTGGCGGTTCCTTTGCGGCCCATGGTGGAGGTGGCTGGAGATCGTGGGGAGGATGAAGGTGAAGGCGAGGTCACCTTCTGGTTGGGGGGAGGAGACGCCTCCTCATCGGAGGCATCATCACCCGCCAGCGCGAGTAGCTCGGCATCCAAGTCGTCGGCCATAGTAAATTTCTCAAAGGGATGTCTTATATATCAGGTACCGCAAACGTAGGTAGTCAAACAAGTGCAAGGCCACCAGCGACTCAGAAAGAATCCGCTAAAATGGCAGATAGCACCTTTCCTCCCTAAAATCTCTCACAATGCGCCGTCGAGAAGGCAAAGTGTCCTCGCCGGCAAGAACTCTGTTTCGTATTATTTTAATTTTTCAAATCGCAAGATGTTCGTATATAGTTGGACAGAAGACTTGAACAGATCCCTCAGTTGGGGATTTCCGGCGCAGTATAGAGGAAATGGAGTATAGATGGACGGAGGGAGAGGGCAGGTTGGGTGGCGGACAGGAGGTGATGAGTTGAATTCGAAAGTGAAAAGAAGCGATTGATTCGTCTTCATCCGCCATGACGTCCAGTCCAGGGATGGCGTGCCAAGCCTCGCGGCCGTTAAGCGCGCGTCTGCGGGTGCCGTCCAGCGGATTGGACCACCTCGGAATGTCCGTGAGAGCTTCCGTCATTCACTTTTTTCTTATATACTTCTCTGGTCCGTTCTTTTGTCTTTATGGTCAATTGCGCTGCAGGACAATAGCCTGGCAGTTATAACCCTCGTTGACTCAACATGGCATCTCTCATGGCGCTCCGACGAGCTCCACCCACTTCTTCTCTGCACCGGTCATCGCCCGTGTTACTGGATTTCCTCGCGCCCTCAGCCCTAAGACACACCTCTCGCCAGTACACCTCAACAGCTTCGAAACGGACCGCAGCGACCGGTCAAGATGCCGCGCGTGATTCACAACCTGGCTCTCCGAAGCCGAAATACATTCTCAGCCAGCGCCAACGTGAATTCATGAACAGCGCCCTCCGAGTCAACCAAGCCGGCGAACTCGCCGCCACCTTAATCTACACCGCGCAAACGCCACAGGTGGTGCGGTCTCACCCCCATTTGCGACCCTTGATGAAACACATGTACGACCAAGAGGCCGGCCACCTGTCCACCTTCAACAATCTCATCGCCAAACATCGCGTCCGACCAACGGCAATGTACCCCCTCTGGGAAAAAGCGGCCACCTTCCTCGGCTGGTCGACCGGTGTCATGGGACGAGAAGCGGCCATGGCCTGCACGGAAGCGGTGGAGACGGAAATTGGCTCGCATTACAACGAACAGGTGCGGGAGATCCTGTCGTGGCAGGAGGAGGCCGAGAAACGGGGCGAGGAGCTGGATGACGAGCTGAAGGATATGCTGGCTACGTTCCGACGGATCCGGGATGAGGAATTGGAGCACTTGGACCATGCTGTGGAAAACGACGCCAAAGAGGCGCAACCGTACGACCCATTAGTCAATGTCATTCGGTTAGGCTGTCGGGCAGCGATCAAAATCAGCGAGAAGGTATGATCGCGACCTGAGTGGCTAGGTCTCGTCATTTGCTGGTTCGGAGTCTAGAACACTTGTTGTGTTATGCTGCTATTGTACAGTACGACTTTTATATCACGTCTATTTCAAATGTATTATATTTCATCAATCGTTATTTCGCAAAACAATGGATTGGTCGGGTTCTTTTCAGATCCCTAAGCTCGGTCTATCATAATCTAAAACCACAGGGTATAATCTAAATCAGCTCGATGTTCATGCATCCGCCACGCGATTAATTCTGAGCCTCCTTCTCCAGATACTCCACGAACCCCTTCGAGAATCGCACCACCTGCCGATACACCTCTTCGAACCCGTTCACGCCACCATAGTACGGGTCCTGCACCACCTCTCCGCCACCCACGCGATCATGCAGGACGCCGCCAGTGCCGAAGTCTCCAAACAGGCGCACTTCTGCAACCTTGGCGCCGGCTTCCCCGCTCGCCGCAAGCGCCGCGGCGGTTGCTCCCCGAGTGCCCTTGCTGCCCCGCGACCCCGCGCCGCCGGACTTGTTCATCGACGCGATCACCGACTCGCGAGTATCCAGGAGGTCGCGGAGGTTGTATTTGTCCATGGCCAGCAGGTAGTCGAAGTTCAGAAAGTCCTCCTTGGTCACCTTGCGGGCGGCGTGCTGGTAATCCGTGATCCCGTGCTTGCGCAGGGTGGACATGGTGCGCGAGTCGGGGGGCTCGAGAACATGGTATGCGCCCGTGCCGGCAGAGTCGATCTCATTGATTAGGGGGTGCGAGGAGGCCACGTTCCGGAAGACACCTTCGGCCATTGGGGACCGACCTGTACCTGGTCAATCTAGGGCGTTCGGTGGGAGTGGAATGGCGCAGAAGAGCGCGGAGACTTACAGATGTTCCCCAGACAGACGAAGAGAACATTGACCTTAGGGTTGGAGGAATTCGAGTTCGTCATATTGAATGGTTGTGCAGGAGAGCCCAAGGGTTCAAGCAACGGAGAGATGGTGACAGGACGAATTGGCGGGGTTTCGTCGCAGAATTCTTTATCGATAGCGATGGGGTCCGTGCGGGGCTGCCTGGCCCTCGGTAGGGCAGAGGGCTTCGTGAATTGTCGCCGCCATATATCCTTCCCTGGCCAAAGAATACTCCGTTGGGCAGGGGACTTTCATCTAGGTAGCTACCGGGAATGGCTGAGGTTTGGAGTCCATCTGAGTAATACTCATTGCCATCAGTCAGCCTCCTACATCGCGCTGACGGGCCAGGCGTATCCAGCCAAAAGGCGGGTGCACACAGTAATCCTTTGGGGTCATCTTGTGAAGAATGTCCCACTAATCGGTAACCATCGGCTGTTATTAATTTTCAAGCATCTACTCGTTCATGTTCACGTGCAGCTGTCTATGCCTTGCGGTTTGCATGCTTCGGTGACATCTCATATATATATTCGAAGTTCTATCCGTCGAGAAACCACCAGCGAGAATGTTCATCGTCGGACCGGCCAGACCATCTTAACAGTAAGAAAAGCACCGCCCAGAAACCCTGCAAGGCACCGAGGAAGGTTAGTTGAGTTCGAATAATGAGCCGTATCATTAGCCATCGTACATCGTACAGTTGGGTCGACCCGTACAGGGATAGTCTTAAAATAGAACTATGACGTTGACTGTCAGCGAAGGCAGCGTAATTTCTGCAATTGACTTACTTCAATTTTCCCTACGGAGTACGGTGTATGTAACCGAATGATTAGTTGTTCTGGTTCATCCGTATCGTCAGTCATCATTAGGCTACCAGCAAAGATATAAAAAGAATGTCACTGCAAACCCTCCCCAACCCAGGGAACCGCCACAATGTCTGTGGCAGTGAACAGGGACGGACAGCCGCTGTTGGCCCAGTGATGGCCGGTGGAGACTGCGACGGTCCATGGAGCAACGCAACTCTAACCACGGGTGGGTTTGGCACGGCTTTGTTTCAGGAGAATCTGCATTGGATTTGTCTTCCATCGTGGTCACCGGGTAGATTCTGGGGTATCTGCAATTGTTTAGACATGATCATTCTCTATGAATGCAGTGAAAGAGAACTTGCCTCCGAGTAGAACAGGGAGACAGAAGTTGTGCAAGGCGAAGGAGCAGCGTGAAGCAACCAGAATCAAGTGGGTCCGTTGTTTGTTATGCGGCCACATGACGACGACGTGACCACCTTTTTTCCCTTCCTCCACTTTGGCCCTTTCTCTTCCTGTAGCCTCTTAGTCCCTCTCATCTAAGGGCGTCATGATTAATCTCTCTTAATCTTTAATCTATCGGGAATCCATTATCCACCGTATCTGATCGTCCCCCCTCCTCTCCCCGGTTCCTTGGTCAACGAAGCCACTACACTGCCGCTCGTTTTCCGTGTTCTTGTCCATGGTTACTTTGTAGTCCCAGGCGCCACTGCTTTTCTTTTCTCCCCAAAAAACGAGCTCCATCCAAAATATTAGACCTGGAGGTCTTTGCCTTTTCTTTATTTTCATTTTCTTTCTCCCCCCATTTCTCTCCCCTGCCAGCCGATATTAATCCTTCCTCATTTGAGGTCAATCTCAATCTTAAATTCCATCTCGTTTCCTCTTCTCCCCTTCCCCCCTGTCTGCCTATCATTGCCTCTGAAACTCCTGCCGAGAAAAACGGCGCTTGGGGCTATTGAAGCGACCTGAACGTTTCTTCTCACATTCCACCCGCGCTCCTGGCGCAATCTCCCTCTGCAAGCCGGTCCCTCGCCCAGGAATTCTCAAGGGGCCTCCCATTGGAATAATCGTCCATAACCATGTCCTACAATCGCTTGGGTTAGTTTAGTGCCGTATCCCTTTCGTTTCTGCCGTGCGCATCAAGCTTTCTGGGTCTTGCGCTGCCGTGGATTGTCGCGCATTAATCCCCCATTCTCCGCATCAAGTCTGCCTGAAACTCTAGTTGGCGGGAAATTCTCCGGCCAGGGGGTCAATGGTTCTCAGGGTGAACGGTGAACGTTGTTCAAAGGCAGGCAGCTTCTGTTCTCGTGGATTTGACCTGATCATCTGTTTCACCTTGGGGTTTTTTGTCGTTGCTTTTCGCCTTGCGTCCCACGCGCTCGGTCCAGCGTTTGTATACTTACAATTGAGCTTTAGGAGACCCCTACGGGGAAGACGACGGTCGCTCCCCAATCATGAATCCCAGTCAACTCTCTGCTCGATCTCCCTCGCCGGGTCGGCCGTTGAACGGCTACCAGCTGTCCGACAACCCTTACGCACCGCAAGGCCACCTGCCCATGCCTTCCAGTGACCGATTGGCGGAACAACCTACCGTGAGCTTAACAATAATATCTCGACTCAGCAAATCGGACTTAAAAAAAAAAGGTCGACTGACAGATTTTGCATGATAGTATTCTGTGGAGCGTCTCCCGAACTCTTACGGCCATAACGAACAATTTGACGACCGTCATCCGGCGGGCAGCTATCCGGGTTACGAATATTCCGTAAACCCCGAAGCTCACCACGATGCTTATTATACCCAACCCTACCATCCCACCGTTACGCCCGAAGACGATTACGACCTGGGCCAATACCCCGAGCACCAGAATGCTTACCATGATGACCGGGTTCCAATGATCCAGCCTGAGAACCCGTTTGGACCCGATCCTTACAGCGATGAATATCACGACGAGCCGCCGATCGAGGCTACCCCGAGTCCTGTTCCGATTCGCCGGTGGAAGACTGTGAAGGAAGTGCAGTTGTTCAACGGAAACTTGGTTCTCGATTGTCCCATCGCGCCGAAGCTGCTCAATCAGGTTCCCCACGCCGAACCCCCGGGCCGTGACGAGTTTACGCATATGCGTTACTCCGCAGCCACTTGTGACCCGGCGGACTTTTTCGAAGAGCGCTTCACGCTGCGACAGAAACTCTTCGCCAAACCCCGACATACCGAGCTTTTCATTGTGATCACGATGTACAACGAAGATGACTTCCTCTTTGCGCGCACCTTGATTGGCGTGTTTAAGAACATCGAGCACATGTGTTCGAGGAACAATAGCAAGACTTGGGGCAAGGACGCATGGAAAAAGATCGTGGTCTGCGTGATTAGCGATGGTCGTGCCAAAATCAACCCGCGCACACGTGCGGTGCTGGCTGGCTTGGGTGTCTATCAGGACGGAATCGCTAAGCAGCAGGTGAACGGCAAAGATGTCACGGCGCATATCTACGAGTACACCACTCAGGTTGGTCTCGAGCTGAAGGGTACCCAAGTCCACATGAAGCAACGCTCCGGGGTTCCCGTGCAGATGCTTTTCTGTCTGAAGGAAAAGAACCAGAAGAAGATCAACTCGCATCGTTGGTTTTTCCAAGCGTTCGGACGGGTACTTGATCCGAACATTTGTGTGCTTCTAGATGCCGGAACGAAGCCCGGAAAGGACTCGATCTACCATTTGTGGAAGGCCTTTGACGTTGAGCCGATGTGCGGAGGAGCTTGTGGTGAAATTAAGGTCATGTTGTCGCACGGAAAGAAGTTGCTCAATCCCCTGGTGGCTGGACAGAACTTCGAGTACAAGCTCAGTAACATCCTGGATAAGCCACTGGAGTCGTCGTTCGGGTTTATTACTGTGCTTCCCGGTGCTTTCTCCGCCTACCGATTTGTCGCATTGCAGAACGACAAGAACAGTCAGGGTCCTCTGGAGCGATACTTCATGGGTGAGAAGATGCATGGCGCCAATGCCGGTATCTTCACGGCCAATATGTATCTTGCCGAGGATCGAATTCTGTGTTTCGAGATTGTGACCAAGCGAAACTGCCGCTGGCTGCTTCAATACGTGAAATCCTCCACGGGTGAAACCGATGTGCCTGACCGCATGGCCGAATTCATTCTGCAGCGTCGACGATGGTTGAACGGTAGTTTCTTCGCTGCGGTCTATGCCATTGCGCATTTCTACCAGATCTGGAGAAGCGACCACAGCCATTTGCGCAAGTTCATGCTGCTGATCGAATTCGTCTACCAGACTATCAACATGCTGTTTGCTTGGTTTGGGATTGTAAGCGCGCCCTTTTATTCTTGATGACGACTTGCTAACCCTTGATGCTTTTAGGGCAACTTCTTCTTGGTTTTCCACATTTTGACGACGTATCTTGGTTCCGAGGATCTTCTCAACACAGTTGGAAAGGTCCTTGGTGTTGTGTTCGAATGGCTCTACCTCGCAACTCTGGTGACGTGTTTTGTGCTCGCCTTGGGTAATAGGCCAGGCGGATCCAATAAGTTTTACATGACGATGGTCTACTTCTGGATCGGCATTATGATCTACCTGGCATTTGCAGCAGTGTTTGTCACGGTAAAATCAATCCAGAAAGAGGTTGAAAAGGGCGACTTTACATTCTCGACACTATTCACCAACACGACGTTCTTCTCCATCATTGTTTCATTAGGGTCTACCTATGTCATGTGGTTTGTTGCGTCCTTCATCTTCTTCGATCCTTGGCATATGTTCACTTCGGTAAGTCCATCTGAGCAGTTAACTTTGGGAACCATCGAATCGTCTTCTAACCACTGAACAGTTCATTCAATATATCCTGCTCACTCCGACCTACATCAACGTGCTGAACATCTACGCTTTCTGTAACACGCACGACATCACCTGGGGTACGAAAGGAGACGACAAAGCAGAGAAGCTGCCTTCGGCCAACCTGAAGCCTGGCGGTAAGGTGGACGTCAACATTCCGCAGGATGACGGCGATCTTAACGCGCAGTACGATGCCGAGCTGGCCAAATTCGCACAGAAACCACCCAAAGAAGTTGAGGTGGTTTCAGAAGAGGACAAGCAGGCAGACTATTACAAGGGATTCCGAAGTGCCGTCGTTTTGGCTTGGGTGTTCTGCAACTTTGCCCTGGCAGCCGTTGTGCTGAGCGCGGCGGGATTGGAAAACCTTGACACTAGCAAGGACAGCGACTCGAACGACAACGAGCGTGCCGAGATTTATATGGCCGTCGTGCTGTGGAGTGTGGCCGGTCTGTCAATCTTCAAGTTCTTGGGTGCGATGTGGTACTTGGTCGTTCGAATGGTAAGTCTAACCTATCCATTCCTTGTGGAATATGTACTAACGATGTCTGATAGTTCCGGGGTGTTTGAACCGTTCCGGCGCGTGTACTATGATATATGCCAGCATGCGATGAATTTTTCCTTTTTGACTGATAGATAGATGGCTTCTGTTTTGATCTTGATTACCACTGCAGGCTCATGTGGTATTCCGATGACGATGTCTCATGATGCTGATCGCATGGCGAACATACCCAGTGAATTATTATGTTATGTTATAAATATTGATAACGCGAGAACAATGCAATGATGTACACTATGATTTGGATTTGGATACGAATTTTGCTGGAGAGCTTTCAAGTTGGACACCTACGCGCGGCCCTGGAATATAGCGTCAAGGTTAGCCCTTTCTCTCAATCAACTAGCATCATTGGTCTAGTGGTAGAATTCGTCGTTGCCATCGACGAGGCCCGTGTTCGATTCACGGATGATGCATTCTTTTTTGCGCATTCTTTTTGCTCATTTCATCTGTTTCTTTCCTTCTCTGCCACAACTGTTCCAATGGCAGTTAATCCGGCCCTTCTTAAGCGATTGATTCAATGTGAATACCTCGACACCTATGTCTACGTCCGACTCAACCACCCACCCCGGCCAATCACCATACCAATGAATCATCTATCCAACAAATGTAATCAACACACCGTGCACTAGCCAGCTAGCTACCCAAGTATATAACGTGCAAAGTACCAGAAAATAGACACAGAGAGTGTGTATGTGATCAAGACCCCTTCGACTTGACACAAATCGCAATTCCTCCCAGCACAAGCGCCATGCCCAACCACGTCTCCTTTTCAATCACCTTGCGCTCAACATACCATTCTCCCAGCACGGTGAATAGGAACGCGCTCGAATTCGCCAGGGGAACGGTTAGAGATAGTTCTATAGGCCAGAGGTAGATTGTTGGTTAGTACAGAGTTGTATAGATCGTTCACACGTAACCAGTCATCACGGAATTGCACGGAATGGAAAGACAACGACAGAATCAAGAAAGAAGGGGGAAGACGTACCATGTTTCCCAACCAGCAAAAAGAACCACACACTTCCCGTCAAATTAACAACCAGAGGAACCGCATACGCAGGCGTCCGCAGCAAATTCACAACCGTCCAAAAGACACCGACGATTTTCGTCTTCAACCAGCTCGATTTCCCCTTCGGTTTCACAGAGGAAGTCTGGCTCCGGCCCTGATTCCGATCCTGATTCATCCACGCCGGACGCGCCTCTGGCGGCGGATGATCCTCATCTCCATCTTCGTCCGAATCCGACCCGCCTTCGCGCAACGGCTCCGTTTCTTGCTCCGAGTGCGCTTCGTCACGATGCCGGCGTTGACGACGAAATTGGAGTTCTTGTTCTTCCACTGCCTCGCGGTCTTGTGGGTTCGAGGAGGATGGAGATTCGTCATGCGATTGCTGATGCAGTTCCTGGCGCGCGTTGAAGTCTGCTGCGGCGCGGCGGATGAAAGGGGTCGTGAAGCCCCATGCGACGCCGACGAGGAGGAAGGAGAGGACGTAGTTGAATATGGGCGGTTGGTCGGCGGGGGAGGGGGAGGTGTCGGGGTCCATTGTCCGTTTTTTTGGTTTTTGGTTTCGGGGATGAAGGAGGAGTTGGGGATTGCGGAGTGTTGGAGATGGTTGCGGGTGATGTGGTGTAGTTGTTTGACAAGGCCGATAAGATAGGAGTTATGCTTGCATAGGGTTAGTCATAGTGTATAATGTCCGCGGTGGGAGTTATGTTGGGGTTGAATTATGGGTTTTCAATAACCTTTGTAGAATAGATAACAGCGCTTTGGGGGCGGCTTTCCTTAGTTTTGTTGAAACCCGCCTCTATCATAGGTTTTGATTTGTTGGTTAATCATATAAGCCAGCCGATTTATTGTCCTTGAAAGCATGAAGTAAATCTATCAACCTCAATAAAGAAAACAATCAAAAGACCGGACACGTACGAAACCGGGATTCAGTGGTATTGAACTATTTTTGAGTAAACCTGATGTGAAATTGTGCTGGTCCCAAACTCTTCGTGTTCCTTTAGCCATGTAGCTCTACTAAGCAGACTCGTACACTGATTCATAACCCAAAGTATTTAAGCATGCTTAAGTGTAATGGTGATTGACAAAACGAGGGCCTGGCGGACTTGCGCTGCGGGGTCCCGTAGGAAGATCAGTATATTAGTCTATGGTTGCAAGAACTTCTCGGAGTATATGGGTATGGTAACCTATGGCTAGGGCGAAGTTGCTTCGCTTAGACTAGCCGAGTTGTTCAGCGGAACAGAAGAAGGACTGGAAGATCTTTGGAGCATGATGTCTAACGGAAGGCTACGGTGCATTCGAAAGAGAACCCTCAAAGTCTGGGAATGCTCAAGATGAGATAGAGCTCAATGTTGACAAGACATTCTTCGGCTATGTGGTTTCCGCTTTCTGGAAGATCTCTAAAACTTATGCCTTTATCATTGACTCGGGCTACGGGTGGGATGATGATAGGCCGTCCAACAATTACCTCGACGCCAGCACAATGAATGCCACAGGTGTCTGCCTTGTAGAAAAGCAGTACTACCTCGTGCATCCGGACAAAGGAAACAAATTCTCGACGCCCTCGGGCCTGGAATCGCTCCACAAGGGTAAATTCGGACGCGTCACCAAAGAAGACCTGGTCAAGGGATCTGTCCGCACGTGGGTCAACAATGGCAAAGAGAACCGCGGCGGCTTTGAGGACCCAATTAACAAAGTCACCATAATAAATTTGATAGATGGCAACATCACGGCACCGGGATTCATACGTATCCCCGTTTATAGCGCCGAACGCGCGTTTTAATCCTAGAAGACAGGCAAGAAGGATTCTAGCCACTTTTATCCGTGCGTTATCCCGTCAGGCAAAGACACGTGCCGCAAATCGACATTTAAGAACTAAACTAGTAATGCATTGTCTAATATTAATAATTATCTTACTATTATTATGAACATCGAGAGCAATATCAGCACTAACTATATCTATTAGATTGTTAGCAAATGATATTAAGAAATTCTCACATTCAGATCTTATGCTTTTGGCGTGAAAGCTATCAAGATTTATAGCAACATAATCTTTATTATCAGTAAACAGAATATCATTAATATAATTAGGCACTCTATCAAGAGATTTAGTAGGGATAGAAAAGTAGAAGTGAAGAGAGAGATAAAATGTAGCGATAATATTAAAGACCAGCCGGTTAAATGGGATATTTACTAGAGGAATAAAATTCAAATTTGCAAAATCTAAGAATAGTTGACTGTACCACCAGAAGCTACCTACTATGTATTGGCTAGTACAATAGCATGTCTCATTGGGAGCTCACATATTTTTCGAGCTTGGTTAATCTTTGCCAATTATTCTCAAGCCTATCCTTATCCTCGGACGCCTATTCCTTTATTATATTCTGTGGATATTTTATCTCTACAGACTACTACCAGCCGAGCCATAATGAACAAGAAACTCGATTTTACTACAGAGAAACATAGATTAAGACAACGTTACACTTCCATTCGCTAATAATTGGCCAGTCTCAGCCCCTACATTATATGTCGCTATAGTCAGCTGAGACCAGAAATTTTAGACGCGGAATGCCACACCTTAGAGAAATATTCATTAAAGGGCGCTCTACAGCAAATATGGCGCCAATAGTTCCACTGTCTATTTTTGGCATCGACATTTTGTAACAAAGCTCACTAGAATTCATAAACATGTAGTTAACTGAATACAGGACTAGAACAAACAGAAACAGGACGCGTTGGCAAAAATAGAGACCAAATCAACATGCAAATTGTTTCGGAGGCCAAGCTAAATAAGCAATGAACTTCAAGACGACAAAAATAAAGAAAAACCGGCTGCTCCTACGAGCTGAAGATCGTGGTGCTAGGACTTTGTGTCGCATTGAAGGGACCGGTTCCATTGTACTGAAACGTGAACGGGGAAGACGTGGTTGCAGGCTTAGAGAAGGTGCTCGAGGACATCGAAATAGGTTTCCCTTGAGATACTGAAACCATTGTCAGCAGTGTATAGATTAAAAGCTCATGAATGCTCACTTTTCGAGTTTCTGAGCAAGGGCTCAGGATGGGTTTCTGACTCAGAAAAGGGCTCCGAGGCTTGAGCGTTTGTTAGTTTGTACTGTATGGAGAGATAAGAGGTTTAGGTGCTCACCTGATGATGTCACACTGGGGCTAAGCGAAGAAAATAAACGCTTTGGTGGAGTGAGGGACTCTTGGCCTAGGGTGCGAGTGTTAATAATGAATTGTGTTATATGCCAGAAGGCCAATTACCTGAAGAGGCCGAATCTGAGGAAGTAGAAGGGGGTTTTGCCTTGGATCCTACAGGGATAACTCAATTAGATCTCAATTCATTAGAATAGAGAGAAGGGAGCTTACCAAAAGGAGGCAGTGATGGAGGATGAATGTGGAATGGACCAAATGCCCGCAAACCCGCTTGAAGCTTCGCCAGTTCGCCACTTAAACGCTCGCGCTCTTCCAGGATATAGGAAGGCTCGGCGGCAAGATGCTGGACCTCCTCATCTTTCATGTTATTGATCGTCTGGCTGGTGAACATTTGATCCAGAGGGCGAAGAAGACAATTTTCAATCGCCAGTGTGGCCACGTTATCCACAAAAGTCACGATAGCGGTCTATAAGTACGGATAAGATGTTAAACCTCTGACTTGATCAATGAGATAGACGCCGACTTACCTCATAGTAAGCTTCCATCTCGTCAATGATCTCTGCGGCTGCGTGCTCGTCGGCGCGAATTCTGAGGTTCGAAAATGCATCCTCGAGCTCACTGAAGGCAAGCTCAGTGTCTCGATCAATGGGTTTGCCCAGTGCAGATCTGAATCTCTGGAGCTCACGATCTCTTCTCGCCTGCTGGATCCTGACAAGGAAGCTCTTTCCCACTGGTAGTGGATGACCTCGTTTGATATAGAAAGTCAATTCGTCGAGTTTGTCCAGCAGCCTGGCTCTTGTCTTCTCCAGTTCGGGCTCCAATAGATCCCCAACAATCCGTGAAAATATGTGTTCGTCAGTCAGGTGCTTTAGCACGAGTTTAACGAAGTATCGAACTGAGTCCCAAGTCGCCATCAAATGGTCTCTAGCAATCTCTTCCCATGGCTTGGACTGATCGCGGAATAAATCCCCGACAAGAAACTGGTTGGCGCTTCCGGGCATTTCGAGTCCCCGATTCTTGCGCGCCTGCTTACTGACTTCGATCTCTAATGTCTTTCGATCCACCAAGGTCGGCCTCCAGTCTTGCAGGTAAGGATTGGAGGAAAGGTCGTCCCGTTTGCTCCTTGAGTGGGAATAAACAATTTCTCTACGGTATCCTGCGACCTCCATAGCTTCTGCGAAGTACTCATTGAGTTCGCGAATGATTGCACGAAGACGTCGGAAATCCTGCTCATCCGATTCCGGATCAAAGCCACCGAAGAAATCATCGTCATATATGCCATTGAGGGCTTGACCAGTAATTCGCTCGAAGGCGCTACTGATATGAAGCAAGAACCCCTTTTGTTCTTGAATGCTGGAACGGGGAGTACCGAGCTTCCGTAGCTTCAACTGACGTTCCGCGACCTTTTCCTTGATGTCTGCAATGAGTGCTGGCAAATTGCGACGGATGTGTTTGAGGAGAACGTCGCTGAGGCGACTGCGTAAGCTGTCGATGCCGACAGAGTCTCGAGGAATGGATGACCACCTCCCCTTGTTGAAGAACTCTTTTTCCCGATCGTCTCTCTCCTTGTGCGAAAATTCGCGCGTCTCGTAGTTCCGGTTCCGTAGCGCGTGCCATCCCAACTGGAGGCGATTCTTTTCATTCTTGACAAAACTCAGCCATATTTCCTCCTCTTCAGAACCAGAGGAGGGACTGTCAGGATGTGTAATAATTCCCATAGTGCGTTCGCGGTGCGGATCGTATCGATCGGCAATATTTAGGACTTGTTGCAGATGATAATCTTGTTTGCACGAGATGACAGCGAGAATGATGCTTCGAGTGTTTTTCATGTATCTCTCGGTCAAAGAATGCACAATGTCTCGACCTATTGCGCCTTGGTCCTTACTGATGGAGTAGTAGAGCCCAGGGAGGTCAACGAGCGTCAGTTCGGGCTTGTCAGGTCCAGAAACCTCCACTCGCAACACATCGTCGCTGAAGCCCGAGTCCTCTGTGTCCTCGGAGCTATCGAGTCCCATGTGCGCTTGGGCCTCCTCAATTAGTTTCCCCAAGTTGTTGCTGTCGGGAATCGATTCAGGGGAAAAGGATCGCAAGTGCTTTTTTCTCTTTTCGTCGGTTCTTGAGGGACCAGGCTCTATTGATACCTTGATGCTCACAGACTCGCTACGTCGTAGAATGACCTCTGTAGCAAACCGAGTGCAAAGGCTGGATTTGGCTGGGAACTGAACTCGCGAGATAGCTTCGAGAACCGAGCTCTTTCCGCTGGACTGATTCCCACAAACGATCAGCTGTGGAAGCTCCACAAGGCCCCCAACGCCAATTGTGCGGAGCTCATCAATGCGATCAAGGAGCTTGGACTGCTCTGACTGCAATTGGTGCAGGGCGGCATCTTGTGCTGCGGAAGACATGATGTGAGTGGAAGGATAACTGATGTGGAAAGAAATGAACGGGAATTCACAGCTCGGAATAGGGGGCCACGATCCATCTTTATGCCTATTCCCAAATTGTTACAGATGCGGAGTTGCGAGGCTGCGGGGCCGCGAGAGTTGCGGCGTAGTGACTTTGCATAAGTCGGTGTTTTAACCCCGGTCACATCCCTGCATCACAATCTTGCCGTCACAGCAACCGATCTGTTTTTGGGAAAAGTTGGAGTACCGCTAATTTAGGTGTTAGCACTGCCTCGCCTTTGAATTGGCCAACGTGCAAGGCAGATTAGATTTAGCTCTGAGCATCGGGCGAATCGCCAGCCCTGATTTCCCGATGCGGAAAGTTGAAGCCGTTTCCGCGTTTGCCCGGCGTTGGACGGAGAATTCCCATTCATCCCTGTTGGTTAATTGATAAGCGCTCGGAGATAGTTAGCTTTCAGTGAGCTAATCTGCCTGGAACGCATCGAGATTCAGAAACTGGCCCTTATAATGAAGTAATACATATGATCCAAACTAACCTGTATCTCAACTGGTCAATTCTCCGCCCAATAACATAAGGATAGCAACCGCCTTACCTGTAAACTGCAGGTAATATTAGGCTCTACTCCAGTCCCTGCACATTCCAAACACTGTTCGACAGAACTTTCCATATTCCACAATTAGATGAAACTTCCTCCAGCTCCCCAGCGCCTCATGCGACAACCTCGCAGACGGATCTGTCATCGGCTTCCTGCCTTTATTGGGTCGTTTCGGTGGTCCTGGGCTAAGAGAACCCATAAAGTTAGACAAGAGATGTTTTAAATCCTGGCACGGTCGAAGATAGAAGAAACAAACGTGAACAGCGATAGAAATGGATGTTAGTTGCTAACCTAAACCCCGTGATGGGCAGCACCACCACATCCCCAACCGTCTTGCTCCTCCCTCCATCCACCGACCCCGTCAGAGAATTCCAATCTACTCCTTCTCTTTGCTCAAGCCAACTTTTCACGGTCCCCGTAATTGCTGCCGGCCCTGTCAGAACCAATGGATCAACCGCCATCGGCTCCTGTTTTGCTCCAGGAGAATGCAGATCGCCTTGATTCCGAATTGATACGGCACGCAGCACCTCTGATGTCTGGTTCACGAAGAGCGAGAGGACGGGGTGGTCTGGCGCAGCTGCAAATGCCCACTGCGTTAATTGGACCGGAAAGTAGTAGCCGCTTCGCCAGTATGTGTCTTCATTTGGGTTGCAGTCCGCTTCGAGGCCAAATATGGCGCGTATTGGGTTGTGTTTGTCTGCCTTGGCTAGAGAGGGATGGGTCTTGTTTGTTGACGGTTCAGTCCATGGGGCTAGGTCCGATGGCTCCAGCCATGAGATTGGGTGACGGATGAGATGTGTGTCTATATCTGCATACTGCTTATTATATGAGCATGAGTTAGTGAGTGGCAAAGGAGGAACGGGAACTTACGATGCCACCAAACCATTTAACAGCCAGGACCCGAATGACATCACTGCGTTCTATATCCCTCGGCAGAGAGTGGAAATGACCGTTGAACGAAAGCTCGTATGAATCTAAGAGCAACTGCTTCCCTTCATCAACCCAGAGAAAGTACGCCATGTTGTCCGACATAGCTGCCTTCAGCCAAGTTTCCGCGCCTTGACGAATGCTGTCCGCCCAGTGTGTGATATTAACATCGGACCATTGCTGGTGCACGAGTAGAGGAATGTCCGAGAAGGCTATGGTGTTGTTATTCGAGATTGCATATTGGGAGGCAAGGCGCGCAACGTCAACAATTGTGGAAGGAGGTGACGACGAAGGTTGGATCCAGTGTGGTGGGATATACCATGCTTGATTTGTTTACTGTTAGCAATTATGCTCATGATAGACAAGGCAAACTCGAGGTTAGACTTAACATGACTTACCTCCTCCAGTCCCATTAGATGAGTGCACATGACGCCATAGAAGAGGATGTTTCTTACTCAGCTCGTGGAAGTCAGGTTGAGATTGGGATTTTGGTAATAGCAAGAAGATGGAAAGGGTCAAAAGAGTCGCGACAGACACCAGTCGACCATAGCGACGCCTGGGAATCCGAAGAAACATTGAAAACAGCAGTTCATCCTAGTAGAGGATGTCTCTGATCACACGCCCACCAACCATGGGGTAAAGGACCGAATGTGTGACGTGCACAGGCAGATATAAATAGAGGGGCAGAATGCAAACCCTGATGCCTAGAGCCCTGAGCTCGGGACCTGAACGTTGCACAAAGTCGTGGCTGGGTCAATGAAGTCAGTCAAACCTGGGTAAAGTGTCACAAAGAGGTCATTTCCTGGGTTCCTACAAGATAATTGGGCAGTAGTGAAGGTGATTCAGACTAGTTATCCCGTCCATGGGCTCTACCCCCAGTAAACTCGGCTCCAGCTGGTATCGCAATAGTTGGTACCATAGGAAATCGGGGGCTCTGGCGAATTACCGATATTTGAGTAAATAATGACATGCAGGTATCCGATACATGAGCCCAATTCCCAGGAACTAATTAGTTCACCTGGCCAGAATTCTCGACTCAGTGGAAATATCCATTTACAAACATTGCAGCCTAATCAACTAGCGAACCCAAGAAGATGGCGGCAGCTCCTGCATGCTATATGAGAATCCATCTTCGGAATATCTGCTGAGACTAGACATTCATTTAAGCTGCCGAGTGGCTCTCTTGGCTCGGCCCACACGACGGACTTGGGACCTGGTGGGATATCTTATGTCAGGTAAGTGGAAATATATCAGATTGCGCTATGTTTGAGCTTTCATTTTGGAGTATATCTGTCGTCCTATCTTGTGGAAGAGGACGATTCGGACTACGTGAGCCCTGCATTCCAATCGCTAGTTTTACTTGAAGCGTTTCCAATGTAAAGAACGCGTATCAGGAGAGAGTGATTATATATATCCAGTATTCCACTCTGCTTTCCTCCAGTGTAAGGTTTGTAAACCCAAAATCAGGATGGTATCAATCCCGCGACAGAATACATCTTGACAATGATCGTTACTAACAGGCAATTTATTTAAACATGACAATCCTACAACCTTGCCCTAACCTTCGCCGACACCTCCGCCTCCCTCGCTAACGACTTCCAATAAGCATCCTTATGCTGCAAGATCGCGAATCCCTTTTCAGCCCACGAATCATCCCACGGAGGCAGATCGTACCCCTTGCTTCCCTCTGCCGGCGGGCCAGCCAAATCACGCAGGAAGTCAAAGTAGTCCTTGAAATCCGGTTTGATCTCGTGAAACAATGCCGTTGGACCCTTATACTTCAAATGCTCCAGCTCCCACAGGTCCTGTTCCTTCTCGCTCGGCAGTTCCTTGGCGTTTGTGCCGGCGAAGTACCGCGCCACCGCGACGGCTTGGTATTCGTATACTCGGAAACTGATGGCTGCGCGGACCTGACCGACTAGTGCCAGTGAAGGGTCTCCAATCTTGAAGACGTGCTTGTAGAAGCCCGCGACGCGGTTGTTAGGCGTAACAGGATCGGGTGTCAGGAACGGGTAAGAGAGTTTGTAGCCGGTCGCAAAAATGATCTTATCCACGTCAGGGACGGTAGAGCCATCGGAGAATTTCACCATGATTCCGGAAGCCGTGGTCTCAATACCCGAGATTGTGGGCTTCTTCTCGACACCCGGGATATTCCAGACCGATTCCAGCGCCTCGTTATATCCTCGCTGGGAGAGATACAGCGGCCCCTTCACGACGCGATGCAGATCCGCCACGATATCAGCGGACGAGATATTCCCGCCCACTACGACAACCTTTTTCTCGACGTAGTCGTTCTGCGAACGGAACGCTTTCGAGTGTTCGAAGTTGCTAGGATGTGCTTTGAATGCGACATCGAGGCCCGGAATATCCGGGATCAAGGGAACGTTGTAATGACCCGATGCGACAACCACTGCGTCGAAATGCTCCTGCCACCAGTAATCGCGCGGCACGCCGCGATACAGCTGGCCTGACTTGCGCAGAGTGAGGGTCCATTGAGTGCCTTGCTTCTCGACCCGCTCGACGGTCGTGTTGAAGGATACGAGTGGGAGATACTCGCGGAAGAGATCCTCTAGGTACCCTGCGACTACACGGAAGGGTCTCGAGGGGTTGTTATGGCCAAATTGCTTGATCGAGAGAGCTGAATTGACAGGTGGGAATGATGTATGCGTGAAGGCCATTGCGGCTGCGCCGACATTGCTGTCTAAAGTGTCGTAGATAGCTGTACGGGCGGTAGTGTCTTCAGGCACAGGGGGTGTAAATTGAGGTAAATTAGTGGGGATCTCATTGCGAATGTGCGGAGATGCGCTTGGACTTGGGAATGGATCAGGTGTAGGATCGTAGTGCCATAGTCCGCCGACCTGATCTCGCCGTTCAAAAACCCGGATTGTGTCGAACACGTTCTCGCCACTGAGGGCCTTCACAGCGGAGAGGCCCGAGGGACCGGTCCCAATGACAGCGACACGGCGGTACCGAGGGCCCATTGCTTGGATACGGGGAATCGGAGTAGAGGATAAGAGGTTAAACTAAGAAAAGAGAAAATATTTGGTGATTCGTCGTCTATTAGAACGCCCACCAGCAATTTATAGGGACCTGTTGCGCAAAGGTACCCCACCCTGTCGACATGATTAAACCTCATCATAGTAAGGGGAAGCTACTCCAAACTCCGGAGAGGAGATATTGATCTGGATTGTCATTGGGGATGCGTGGTTGACGTGATTCGCGCTAGAATGAGCTTTGCAGCCGGACGCTATCCGGGCCCACGTCTTGGGGCAGGGATTCCTTTACTCATCGCTATCACAAAACAGCCCTTGGTAAACGCCCTTCAGAAGTGTATACTAGGATTGCTCTTCTTTGCAAATAACGAGAAAGTGACTGCACTAGCTAGTTTCCAACACCTGCCTAACCTTGTGCCGTCGATCGTACCTAGTAAGAACTGCGATAACGGCCACAATGCCCAATTGCGCCACAGTCGTTGCTAGATTCGAAATAAATCCCTTGCGGAAGTTCGGTGCCTCTACTGCAGGATACTGAAGTAGCTGCGTCCAAGCAGACATGGCCTGACCGATTGCATTCATGCTAGCCGTTACGATGGCGCGTTCTTCGGCATCATTGGCCATGGTAAGGGTCGCCCAGCTCATGGTAAGTGGACTCATTGCTATATGAATTGGTATCAGATAGAAACTCTCACTGGCTAGAAGAAGGAAAGACTTACCACCCTCGGCACCAGTAAGAATGAAACCCGCTAGCCGACCAGCTTCTCCAACATCCCAGACAACCAGCAAGATCAGACCCAACATCACGGGAAGCGAGACAACAATGCAAGGAAGCCAGATGTTCCGCGTCTTATCGGCAGCAGTACCAGCTATCAAAGCGGCAACAATCGAAACGGCCGTAGCGATAGTCGGTAGAGTGTTCACCCTCGAGACGGAGTATATCTCCGGCTTAGCCTTCAGATAAAGATTGAATGGAGTCGACGAGGCGAGAAAGTTTTGGTCGACTAAAATCCACTGTGTAACAAATACATACCAGTGCCAGCGACCGAACACTCGTTTGAAGATGTCAACAGAAACAGTAAGTTGACTGGGGGCTGTAAGACCAACTAGACGAGCATTGGCTAGTTCGTGCTCTTTTTCGGTGAGGAAGCGTGGTTTTACGCGGTGAGGGACATCGAGGAAGGCGGCGTAGCCCCTGGGTTTGTTAGAACTTTGATAAAGAAAAAGAAGTTAATTAGAACCATACAGAATGCATATAGGTATGGTAATGACGGTGCAAACAATAAACAGCCATCTGGATATGTCAAATCAGTCTTCTTCACAATATTATTGTTTCAAGAGCGTACCTCCATCCAGCCAGGCCATGTGTGTTGTTCAGATTAGTATATGCCGCCGCCTGCAGATAACCAGCGAACATAGTCCCCAGTGGCGAGGCGATGAAAAACAGGGAGACCCGTCTGCCGATCTCCTGAGGTTTATACCACGATCCAATCACGTAGATAACGCCAGTAAACGAACAAGACTCGCAAATACCAATAAGAACTCTCATTGCATAGATTGTGGTAAGATTTTGTGCCCATGCACAGCCAAAGGTGAACAGTCCCCATCCTGCCTCGAGTGTTGGCAAAATGATATTGATTGGACTTCGAGTGAGGAAATAGCATGCCGGGATCATGGATACGCAGTATGCTACCCAGAAAGCGGTGGTTATGTAATTGATTTCATTCCCCTGGAGTCCAAGATCTTCTTTCATTCCACTGCAATGTTTATTAGTGATAAGCCGGAATGGAGAATGAATGCGACATACGATACATAAGCGTTCGTGATGGCCTGTTGATCCAGATATTTCGTGAAGAAAGAAAGACATCCAAATGTGAGAATTAGGAGGTCGAGCTTCAGTACCAGTCGCTTTTCCAAATAGCTCATATCAGTTGGATACCATCGCACGAGAGTCAAGAATTGGATCCAAAGCCCTTCGTCTGTGGGCTCCGCCGATAGCTCACGGGTGTTGGTGCTGAGTTCTTTCGATTCATCCATACTTAAAAAACACGTAGTGTCGTATATTATCAGAATAAGTATAAGATTGGAAGATTAAGATTTAAATTCTCTCGTTGCCTTTTAAAGGTAAGGAGCTCAATTAAGACATCATGTCCGCCGGCACATGTCCGGCATTACCTCCACCCTAACAAGAATCCCCGCTCCAAAGCAAAGAACAGACATATAAGCGATTATATTGGCGTTAGGCCAAGCAGTGAATCCCTGCTTCAAACAAAATGTCGAATTGTTCTGGAACGGGATGGAGTGATTGCTGAGAATGATGGTGTCATTCCGAAAGTCACTTTCCATATGGGGAATGGGTTGATGGTATCATAACAACTCAATATAGACAATTTGCAGCCTAAGCCAACCAGGACATTCTATTCCAACAATGCTATGCATGTGTCATGTTCAGTGGCTGGTCCTGTCAATGCAACCAGTGCTGCACTGTTCATAAGCGAGTATTGTATCATTGATCGTCGATATTGGCATTTCCGGTTGATAAGGTACCTACTAGTTGACAGGCCGCCTGGAGCAGATGGATCGGATCTGGACCATAGCACTTCACCCCATTGATTCATTTACTTATGCCATAACATCTATAAAGACTGCGGGGTTTAGAATCGTTCTATTTGACCAGCGATAAGTCGTGCGACCATATATTTTCCTGAATAGCAACATCAACAGCACCATGGCGCACTTGCAGTCTTGCAAGCATATCTCTCCAGACTCAGGCTTCCCAGTAACCCTTCATCCTAAGTTCAACGCCAAGATCAAAGACCATGTCCCTCCTGACCCCATCCGTGAGCCGTTTACCCCGCCCAAGGATCGGGCCTCTTTTGCAGATAAAGAAAAGAAGGCGTTGTTCTCGGTCGCGAAGCGCGTAAATCTAACCGAGTCAATTGGAACCGTACTCGAAAACGTGCAGCTGTCGCAGCTAAGTGGGCAGCAACTGGATGAGTTGGCCTTGCTCGTGAATGAGCGTGGAGTGGTGTTCTTCCGAGACCAGGACTTGACCACAGAGAAGCAGGTCGAACTGTTTGAGCACTATGGTGGGACGCCTTTTTTTGACCTTTAAGATGGAGCTAATGAAAGAATAAAGGGATACTGGATAAGCATCCTGCGCAGAAGGTATCGATTGTTATTCCTTTTTCAAGCCAGTGCTGACAACGGAACAGGACCAGAAAGTAACTCATTTCCAACATGCCTTAGGCGACACATTATTGACTATAGCAGTTTGTGAACATCCACGGGAGCCGAGAGGACCACCGCGAGATTGCCAACTATACTCCTTGGGTAAGCCACTTCATAGATGACAGCGATGAATTCTGTCTAATCCGCGAAGCCGAGCGGCGAGTTCCACGCAGATACCTCGTTCGAAGTAAATCGTAAGTCTAGCCCACTTAGCAGCTCCACCATGCACTTATCACAGATAGCACCCTCATATTCCCTTCTTCGGATGGAAGAGCATCCAGAAGTAGGCGGAGATACCGCATGGGTATCTCAATACGGCCTCTATGACGCTCTCAGCACAGCGTACAAAAGATTCCTGGACGGTCTTCACGCCGTACATACATCTAGACTGCAATGTCAGTAGTTACTTTTCAAGCTCCGGGGTAGGGAAATATACTAATTCAATATAGATGACACTATTCTGGATCTTTGGGGCGTGGGACCCAACCGCCCACCGATTGACACCCATCATCCTGCGGTCCGCACCCACCCGGTCACGGGACTGAAAGCCCTAAATGTCAACCCGGGCTTCGTGACAGGATTTGCAGAGCTCAAGAAGCTCGAGTCAGGTAGACTCTTTTGACATTATTACCGAAATGAATATTATTGACACTGATTAGACAAGCTACTGGACTTCCTGTCATATCATATCCACGCGGCTGACGACCACTATGTCCGATGGAAATGGGCAGTTGGAAGCGTCGCGATGTGGGACAATAGGTATTCAATCCGAGACTGTGGGGAGAGATAGGCTGATGTTAAGGATTCGTGTAGATGTACCCTTCACAGAGTGATACCTGGTACTTATAAAGGAGCTCGACGGGGAATACGGACTACAGTGTTTGGGGAGAAGCGTGAGTTACCCATGGACCGACGACATAATGAAATTTTGCTTGAACTAATAAACATTAGCCTATTTGGACCCCGCAAGCGAAAGTCGCCTTGAGCGTCAATCTCGTGAAGAAAGCGAAAGCCAAAAAGATCGCGAAACAAACAACGAAGACATTGGGGATGGGCCAAAAATTGCGGCTTGAGAGAAAGTAAAACAATTGTGGATCTAGGTAGCTTATGAACTAACACAATATTGAAAGCACATCCCTAAGCCTCTAAATCTTGTTCAAGTCCTGGGAATTGTAATAACGGTCAGCGGTGTTTTGGGACTCGCTGTTGCAGCTGATGCTATGCTCGGGTTGTGAAGCCGTCGCGGGATCAGTTCCCGAAGGCCCTCGAGAAACCCCAAAGAACACTATTTGCTATGGATATGACCATTTGTCGATTTATGTGGCGAAAACTCCAATTGAAATTGAATAGAAGCTTGAATAAGGTCATGCAAAGGAAGTGAAGCTCATCCTCTCGACAGCCCTAATTATTAACTAAGGGATAGCGATCTGATGAGTCATTATATCTCCAATTCTCAACAGACCAATCGGGTGGTTATCACGATATGAAACAATCAATTGAACTAAAGAACTAATGATTTGCCCCAAAATTAAGATAAATAACCAACCCTCTTTGTCCCTACCGTCATACATATTCTATGATACTAAACGCCGCCCAACCATGCCCCTAAGCATCCTCCTCTACGGCGTCGGCAGCGTCGGTGCCATTTACCTGCACCAACTGCAACGCGCCGGCTGCACCGTAACCGCCATCTGCCGCTCGAACCACGACGCCGTGCGCACATCCGGCTTCACCATGACCAGCGCGCTCTTCGGCACCGTCACCTACCGACCAGACCACGTCTACCGGTCCGTGTACGACCTCCCCCGCGACCAAGCCTACGACTACATCATCGTCACGGCGAAATGCTTCCCTGACAGCACTCCCTCACTCGCGGAGCAACTCCGCCCCGCGCTGACAAACCCGTCTCGCCCCACCACGGCCATCGTGCTGGCGCAAAATGGCATCGATATCGAAACTCCCATCGCTGCTGCCTACCCCGACAACCCGCTCATCAGCGCGGTCATTTATCTCCCAGCTACCCAGACCGAGCCGGGGATCATTCAGCATCCGGAGTCACTCAATAAGATTGAACTGGGCACGTATCCTGCGACTGCGCCGCAGGAACACATGGACGCTGCCACGAAGCTTGCGGAGACCATGCGGAGCGGAGGAGGCGAGGCTAGTGTGTTCGAGGATATTCAGGAAGCAAGATGGAAGAAGCTCTTGTTGAATGCGGCGTGCAATCCAACTGGTGCTTTATCGATGTGCACAGATGGTGGGTTTCTAGTCACTTCGCCGTTCGCGAAAGATCTAGTGTGGGGTGTTATGATGGAAGTGGTGGCGTTGGCGAGGAAGGTCGGTGTGGCGGGGGTGGATGAGGAAGCGGCGGAGAAACTGTTTGCTATTTCAAAGAGACGGGCAGAACAAGGAACGGGAAGAGCATTGAGCATGTTGCAGGATGTGAGAATGGGGAGGCCGTTTGAGGTGGAGGCGATTGTGGGTAATGCGGTGCGGTTGGGGCGGAGAATGGGGGTAGACATGCCGAGGTTGGAGACGGTATACGCATTGGCAAAGGGGAGGTATGATGTTATGGTCGAGACAGGGAAATAGGGATGTTTTGAACGCTCGGTAGACAATGGGGCTGTATATAGCTGGTGATGGATAGGTTATCAAGGGTGAATAGAATCATTCCCATTTTGCTAGCCAGCGCTTATAGATCAAAGAAAAATTCCACGAGACATATATAAGATCGGCCAATATTTCAAAAAAAGATAAGGTCAGTATCCTATTTCTGCATATCGAAGCTAAAGCCAAAGCAACCCCTGAACACTGCACCGCCTTCCAACATTGAAGGTCCATTATCCCCTCCCAGCAGTACCCCATTCAAAACCATCTAGGGTAGGACCAGGTAGAAGGACCACGCATACACATCCGCCCATAAAGCAGAATGTTCGACAACCGAAAAGCAACCCTGGAAAGAGAAGAGTTCCAGACCAGCTAACCGCTTGGCTAACTAGAAGCCTCCCACCCCCCCCCCCCCCCCTAGTGGCTCTTCCAGACCAAGTACAGGAAGCTCTTGCCTCGTCCGTCGTTGATATCGGAGCTGATACCATCAAAGCCCAAGGACTTGACTGTATCCCAGCTAACCTCGTCGTCGCGACGAAGCAGCCGGATATCAGTGATCTTCTCGCCGCCACTCCGCTCCAAACGGAGGTATCGGAATTTGCCGCCTGCTCCTTTGGCAAGATCTTTAAAGCTACCGTCGGAATCTCCCTGAATGATGATTCGGACGCCACTGACGGCGTTGTCGGACTCGAAGCTCCATTTAGGGACGAGCCACACGAACCTTGAACAGTCAGTAATTGAATTCCAGGACAGTTCAATGATGAGCAGTATTTGTAACGTACTCTCCGCCATAACCGGCATTGATGTCACCGTTGTTGGCGTCGACGACCTGAATAGAGTCAGAGGGCTCGTTGGACTTGTCACTGCCGTAGACAACCTGGATGAAACGTCATTATAGGCATCTCAATGCGGAGCGAAGAAAGGACTCACGTCAATGTCGTGAAGGTAGCTAGGCATTCTGGTGTCAAGTGGGAGATTTCCGCGTTGGTCGATGGTTGATGGAATCTGGATGGGATGTGCTAATTTTGTAAGTTGTAGTTGCTGGTAGAAAGAAGTAGGGCAGTGGGGGTTCGATCACAATTTATATACCTTCGAGCCTGCTGAGGCCTTCCTCGACAGATGAGCTGGTTTGACCGTACGATCCCAACCTCATCGCAACAAACAGAGGTTGGGGCTCTGCCCATTCGATATTATTGTCACGGGAGGGTTAGTAGTCAGATCCTACATTTGGTAGGTTGCATATACAGTCGATATCGACGATTCTTGGCTACGAACGGGGCAACCTTGCCTCGTAAAAAAGGTTTATTTAGATTAAAGCTGAGTGGTGTCCAGAAAACGTCACTGGTGAACACATACAAGAAGGTTGACTAAAAAGCAGCCACATATACTTAGCAATTTCCATACTAACACGGAAATGTGCCACAGTAGATAGGTACCAATCGCCTGAATTTATCAATAAAGAAAAGATCCCGTGTGAGTTGACTTGGCGTCAGACCATTAAGACGTGAGCTAATTAAGAGACGGCCAGGATAGACTGCGGAAAAAGAGCCATGATTGGTGGCGGCCCGATGCGTGGTGAAGCTGGAAGTCTTATGGGAGATTAGGACGGGCTAAATAGATTGAATGCAGTCTGCACCCAATCGGGATTACCGTATGAAAGGCCCTTATGGAACAAAACCTCATGATACCTGCAACGGGCGCCGAAAAGAGACCAACGAGCCAATAAACCGACTTGGAATGCGAGAGGCGTTCATCAATACATATGACGCAGGCATTCCCCCGCTTGACTTCAGCCTGGTCTAAATCTCTTGGACAGAGAGTTCTATAGGAGCCCAGACACGGCAGGGGTATTCACAGGGCGCAATACGAGACTGGGAGTCTAGGTGCCAGCCCATTGTGGGCCTTGGTCGGGTGTTTGACAACATGAACTTATAATTCATGCTTGGAGAAATAATGAAATCCCAGAAAAATCATTTCACAAAATGATGTGACGATGAGACGGATCGAGGCATGTCATCAGGTGGACAAATTCTAGCCCGGTTGCTAATTTGACGTAGCCTGCGCTCATTTGTCTGTTAGGCCGATGTTGAGAACGTGAAATTCAATGTAAACACTATATAATGAAAACATTTCTACATCGCACTGGGGAAAGTGAAGTTTCATAAGCAGAGATACAATTTTTGAATCGGGAAGAAAAAGCCTCTAGCCGCGATGGTGAAGTATCTATTGGACTTGACAGTCAGCCTTTCCATAGTTCTTCATGAATAACACTGAATCTAATCAGGCTTGACGTCGGGTTATGTACGCGGACAATGAATATGCCACGCCAGATGAGATAGTTCCCGAAATCCAAGGCAAAACATCAGATATCAACTCGGGTTACGGAGGAAGGCGAGTATCCTAATCCCCTAATAGTCCGTTCACCTTAGAAAGAAAGGAAAGTTAACGCCACGAAAGATTTGTATGGCTTCAACCTGAGTGGACGTCCGACAGAGAGAAAGCAATCTCCCACTTGACCTTCACCAAGTCTGACACTGAAATTCGGAACTACAACGATATCACAGTCCGGGTAAGCGCCAAGGATGCATATCGATACATCATCACCGAACGCGAAGGAGAGGCCAAGATAGTTAACGTGGCTCTATTCAAAACTTCCGACAAGTTGTCTTCTGATCAAATTTTGACTCGAATCAAGCAAAGTGGATTTCATCATCTCTCGACTGATCTGAATCAGGGACGCGGCGGTGACTATCTGTATGTGCTATGGGTTTACGAGACGGAATGAAATGACCTCTGCAAATACTCGTAAACTTCTTTTTGTGCCTGTGGTATTGGACTGCTGATATCACCTGTGGCGATTTTGTTAGTCTAGTGTGCATCTGAACAGTCTATGTGCCAAGTTTGCGCTGAATGTTAAGCACGAATATAGGATGACGTTACATAGTAAATCAACAACCGGATAACCTCCAAACAGCCTTAATAAAATCATCAGATAAACGCAATAGATTCTCCGTTGATAAAATATGATCAAAATGCGGCATGACGCGGCTTACGGGCCAACTTACAGATACGTGAAAAGCCAGCAATCACGCCTCATCTTGCCATATAGGCTGTTCATATTGCCTGACGGACATTCCCGATGGCTGATCTAGAATATGCAGGTGTGTCCTGTTTATGCCCCTGGCCCCGGACTGTACATAAGCTGCATGAAGATGGACGGATCGAGACCCAACGCATAAAACGCTACGATTTTGGGAAGTTAGAAAGGTAGAACAACCTTGTACTCGGCCGAAGCCCCATTCTCAAAATCCAGGTATAAAACTATCCGGAGGCAGTTTATCATTGAGCCTCAGCGGAAAATGGAGCAGGTAGATGGTAAAGGTCGCCTACAGGTCGCACTGCAGCCAGAAACTGGACTTTTGGACAGTCCTTTACTGCGGTTTGAAAGCGATGGAACATTTCGAATCACAGTATTTTCGGACCTCCATTACGGAGAAGGTGAGCCATGCCGAGACTCGTGTTCAAATTCATGGGGCCCATTCAAAAAGAAGTATGAGCTGAATCACATTCAAAAACAGCCCCAAACGGCGTCGGCCCACTCAAAGACGCACGAACAGCCGATGTCGTACGCAAAGTCCTTCAAGCTGACCAGGCCCAACTGGTGGTGCTGAACGGAGACCTCATCACCGGAGATGGCACGAATCCCGAAAACTCAACAAATCACTCCAATCGTGGAGGCAAATATACCTTGGGCGTCGACGTACGGGAACCACGATAACCAGCACAGCCTTCTGACAGACAACATATTTGACCGAGAGAAGACGTACCCAAACAGTCTAACCCAAATGATGGTGCAAGGCGATTCATTCGAAACCGGTGTCACTAATTATTTTCTACCTGTGTATCCATCCGATGGGTCTCGAGATGTCCCTGAACTTATTCTGTGGTTCTTTGATAGTAGAGGGGGGTATAAGTATGGGCATATGCCAGTTGAGAAGCGACCCGATTGGGTCCATGAGAAGGTAGGACTTTCTTTCTCTATGCGATATATCATGAGATGATTTCTAACGTGGGAGTAGGTGGTCAAATGGTTTGAAGAAACCAATTTTCACCTCCGAGAGGAATACGGCAAGGCTATCCCATCGCTGGCATTCTTCCATATCCCTGTGAACTCAACACGGACGTTCCAGAATAGCCATGGTGTTGATCCTAGCAAAGAGCCCGGAATCAACGGCGAGCCTGTCATTTCGCAGGGATATCAGTACGATGAGTATTCTCGGGAATGGGATCTACCATTCATGCGGGCATTATCGAACACTGAAGGCCTTCTCGCAACTTTCAGCGGCCATGACCACGATAATGACTGGTAATTCGTGAAGTCCCTCAACAGTACTATAGAATATGCATGTTGACATCTTCTGTCCAGGTGCTTCAAATGGACCGACGCCATCTTAGACACCACCCTCCCCGGCAATGGCCTCAACCTATGCTATGGACGCCATACTGGATACGGTAGCTACAGATCTGCTTTGTATAGATAGAAGGACTTTTTCTTGACGTCCTGACGTGGCCTCATACTCTAGTGCCTGTTGATAGTGGAAACACAGCCGCCACCTCTGAAGATGCGATGCCATCACGAATGAGTTTGGAAAACGTCGTTCAAAGCCGATTGTAACGCATGTCGCTCAGCGGAGTGAACCCAGTCTCTTGGTCGAAACAGAACAATTCGAGCTTGCGGGCACTGCTCGTATAAACGGAATGACAAGGGCGTGCCAGACAACAGTCCATAGTGGACCAGCGTTCCACCAGGGCTCAGCACACGAGCAAGGTCGTCACCCTCAGACCCGCCCACCGCATCCCAAGCAACCGATAGACCTCGACCATTGGTTAACTCGAGCAATTTATGCTGTAACTGGGCTTCCGATGTGCAAAACACTATTGTCGACCGTCCACTACGTAACTTCAAAGGGATTGGTGGTCAAAAAAGAAAAAAAAACATTCCACACTGGCACGAACAAGGGTTTCTGTATAAGGGAGACTGTCTTCCTCGCTCTCCTCGCGTACCTGATAGTCGTAGGGGAAAAGTATCGTTTCGGGCCAGTCGAATAGGACGAGAAGACGGTAAATTTTGGTTGGAAACTGATAGGCAGCTCTAGAAGTGGAATTGTGTTAGTCAGCTTTAGGAGTTGCCTCTATTGTCTAGTGGTTAGGACGTACCACTCGTATGCATCCATGGATATGTAATGGTGAGGTCCCCGGTTCAAATCCGGGTGGAGGCATTTTTTTACTCCACAGTCCCAATTTTTTCTATACAAGAAACATTAATTTCTAAGCTTTAAACCTTATGGATTTATATATATGGGACAGAAATTTTGAAGTTTAGAGTCGAAAACATCATCTGAATAGATGAATTACTAATCTTTATATGGACAGTATAAATCTCTACATATTTACTGAAACCTTGAAAGAACTAGCCCTGTCTGCTAATACTTAGAGCACTAGAGCCTACTCTAGGGTACAACTGCTCTGGTGGTTACTACTGAATTGGTGCTAATTCTGCCGAACAAAGTATCACTGACTGTGGTGGTTGGCAGCAGTCGCTCCTGCATTTAACTAGTTTGTTTACTTTAAGATTACTATTGTTTGGCGTAACAACAACCCCCAAATCTTCTTTGACCTTCATAATTTCCACATACTGCAAAAGCATGTACACTCAGGTAAGCAGATACTCCTACATCCTGTCCTATTCTGCCTCAGAGTTAACATCACCGGGCTGAAAAGCAAGCGGGATACTTCGGGGTAAATAGCAAACTTGGATGTAAACAACGTACTGGATCCAGGTTCGACCGGGCACTTCCTTAGCACCGAATAGAGACGATAGATAGGGCAGCCATTGTATGGACTGCAAAGCAGGACTGGGCAAGACATTTATGTGGAAGAGGCAGGTGTGATAGTTCTCACAGAAAGCACCATGGTTGGTATGGAGCTTTGGGTTACGAATGGAGATATCTCTGTTATTCTTTCCGTAGCTCGGCCTCTCGTGCTATTTGGTATTACATACGTCACTGGCAACATTAACATATGAGCTGCCTGACTGCCAGCTTAAGGACTCTCTAGGGTTCGGCGACATTGCGAGCCTCGTGCAACGCGATACATGGTCTCTGGTCGGGGGCAAGGAACTTCTTTCCCTCTGGTATTTTCGTCCGAACAGCTGTGGCGGAATCAATCTCTCCAACCTCCAGGTCCGGACAACAATGACCGCTGCTGGCACTCTACCCTCGATTCAAATCGGGATCGTCACACGGCCATGAAGATTTAGATCGCTTTATCACAAGCCTTCTGATCCTTGTCCTTCGCTTGGTTGAAAGCTTGTGACGTTCATTGTAGCTTTTTGTCTTTTTGGGCTCAAAATTGTAATACTCTATTAGTATACCTACCCAGTAGTTGCCGGGATTGGGAGGTTAGGCCGGAGGTTAGAGGTCCTTTCTTATTTAAATGTGTAATAGAGCTAAACAATACCTATCTATATATTTGACAACTCTAACACGGCTGAGACCCGAAACTAGCGGAAACGACGTAAAGGTCTAAAAAAAACCAAAAAGAAAGACTCCAAAAGCAAAGTAGTCCAAGATAAATCTAAAAGCTCTGACGTTCCTACAACCTGGAAGGAGTGTGTGCTCCACAGTTACCCCAGCGCCCCGGGCCCTCAATTGCAATTGAGAACGTGAAGCAAAAAGAAATGACAAGAGTGGGATTCGAACCCACGCCATCGTGAGATGAGTAGGAAACTCAATTGAGTTGTCAGTTAAGGTACACCTTAACCTACCGCCTTGGACCGCTCGGCCATCTTGCCAATTGTGATGATTGGTCTTCCAGTTTTGCAGATATGACGGTAAGCTCTATGGCATCATTATTGATCGAGGTGGTATGAATAGTCACGGATACTGAAACTTGTCCATTTCGTATCAGCGTCCTCCTGCGCCGCTGCTAACTAACCATGATAGTTGATCATTGATATGCGTGATCATGCTCCTGGTTTCTTGAATGCACTGCCTCGGACATGAACAACTGCTTTCTGGTGATACTCTGCCATATGGCGGATAAAGAGCCGGAAGAACGAGAGTGTCCCGCTTTGCAAGTGCGGGCAGCGGCTTTTACCACTTGGCCATCATAATAAGTGCGTGGTTAAGGAGGATATGGTTTGTCTAGATTGGGAAAAGCGACCATGTTGATGTATATATATTAATTATTATATATAGTTAGTAAGTAGTGTCCGTTCAGGAAGGGTGCACAAAACAATAGATGCAAAAAGAAATGCACATGGAGGGAGTTGAACCCTCGATCTCCGCATATCAGCAAATCTGCTTTTCTTACGAGTGCGGCGCCTTAACCACTTGGCCACACGTGCCAACTTTACACTTGCGCCCGCAAATTGCGTAACCTTAGGTCTGGTGATTATCATTCTGATTATTGTTTATAGATTGTTCCGCAAAGTCACAACAGAGGCCGAAAACGTACAATGACCAGTTGTTCCATTCCCATGAGACCTGAACCCCCAATCTAAGGACTGATTCTCAATCCCTGGCTCGTTTTCGCCTTCGTTAATCGTTGGATGACATGCTGCAGCTATCGCAAGATTGCAGCTCCCTGCGATCGGCATGCCAGATTCGAACCTTCGACATCCGACTGCAATTAGACCAACTCTCGGCACTATGATTATCGCAACAGGTGAATATGTGAACCTGTTTAGGTCATCCTTGCCTGTGATCAGAGCCAGGAATTCTTTCTGAGACATAAGCCTGTAAAGCGATACAAAGTGAGACCTTCGTTGATGGGCGAATTTCGTTTGGGTTGAGACGCGAAGGCATTTACGCTTGGCCAAAAAACTACCATATTCAGTTGACTTCATGAAAAGGCTTATATTGTACGGTCTTCTCACAGCAATCAGAAACTCTGTAACACTTTGCGGAATCAAGATCAGCTCGCTAATTCATCAAATCACCGCCAATCAAACCAGGAAAAGAGCGAGAATGGAGACACTATGATCCAAAATCACCGACATTATCCCATATCCCATCACAGAAGAAGGTTATCATTAATTTGAAAGTAGTTAGATATTATACGTGGTGGGATCCATCAAGATGAAGTTGCTTGGCTTTACGGACCGGCTAACGTTATCCACCAAACAATGGCTCACATCAGCCAAACCAAAATAAAAGGACGCGATCGCAACGAGGGAAAATCTGGACAATCACCATACCAGTCCCGATATCATCATTAACTCGTTGACAGTAATACAGCCATGGTAAGCCTGAAAGCAGTCCAAGTTCACAACGCGACTCTCACGTCCCTGGGAGCAGGTCTGGTCGGGGTATTTGGTAAGACTTCCTCATCATCTACTGAATTGGTAGAAGCTCACCACATCTATCGTGCCAGTGGGCGGTACTTCCGGAATCTCTCTCTCTACAGCCCTCGCCTTCGCCCGATACAGCCTGTCGCCGAAGATCTACCTCATCGGTCGCAACCAGTCAGCTGCAGACGATGCCATAACCTCCATAAGAAGCATTAACCCTTCCGCCAAAACGACCTTCCTACAGTCGGACATTTCTCTGCTAAAGAATGTCGATCGCGTTTGCGCCCAGATAGCTGCTTCCGAACGAAAGGTCAACCTTCTCTTCATGACACCGGGATACATGACGCTGAAAGGGCGCGACGAGACCGCCGAGGGCCTGGATCGCAAGTTCGTCCTGCATTACTACGCTCGCATGCGTTTCGTCATGGGATTGATGCCACTATTGGAAGCTGCTGCTAAGCCCCCGATCGGGACGAATGATCAGGGTACTGCCCGTGCGCAACTGTCGCGTGTTGTCTCCGTGCTAGATCCGCACGTTGCCGTCCGCCTCGGTGGCTCTGGTGTGCTCGATTACTCGGATCTTAGCTTGGCAAAGAATTTCAGTTTGCAGAGATGCGGCGCGCATGCTAGCCTAATGGGGGATTTCTTCTTAGAGGGCATGGCGCAGCAACATGTGCATACATCGTTTGTGCACGCTTATCCGTCCGGCGTGGATACTGGCATATTCCGCGAGTTGACGGGCGGGCGGGTATTGGCCGCGGTTTTGAGACCGCTACTATGGCCGTTCATGGTACCGATTGAAGAGAGCGGAGAGAGGCATTTATTTGCGGCGACCAGTCCGAAATTTCCATCAAATACCAAGGGGAAGACATTGAAAGAGGGCGATGATGTGGCAGTTGGAAGCGATGGGGTCGTGGGGAGTGGGTGCTACTGGGTGAGTTGGAATGGCGAGGTTTTCCCTGCGAACGAGAAATTGGAAAAAACCAGGGGAGAGGGTGCGGTTGAGAAGGTGATTCGGCATACAAACGAGGTGTTTAAACGAGTATGTGAAGAGGGAAAGACATACGCATAAAGCCATTTTTTCGGTTCATGGGTAAAAAGGCAGCGGGGGTGTCACTATCTCTGTATAGGCAGTTTGAAAAGGGATTCATCTTCTTCTGTAGCTATCCAAGAAAGGTAATCGGTCAATATAACGACTTGGGAGAACTATTTTCGTGGGCTTATTCTGTACAGAAGGCTCTTTGCATATGCAGCCGCTACCATTGCCGCGTATCCTTCCCACTGCTTGTTGCTGTGTGTATCGGCATAGTTGCAGACTCCACAAATGACGATGCAAGGGAAATGATTCATGAGTCCTGCTGCGTTCTTTTCCGAACAGAGAACGTTTCTAGAGGCACTAAATACGTCTCGGTAAGCAGCATCTTTGATAATTTGGTTTCCGGAGCCAATCAAACCATAGTGAATTGCCGGATTATCATTCTTGTGGGCACGCTCAGGGCGTTGTTCCAGTAACGATGGATCGTTGCTACACAAAGCGGCACAACTTTTGTCATGAACAACGTAGGACTTGAAAAGCTTGTCTGCATCTGACTGTGGTCGTTGGTATTTCTCTCGTAGCCTTGGATTGCGCTCAAGTATTCCGTTTATGATCTGTACGAACCGGTGCCCTTTTCTTTCAATTTCTGCACGGTAACCATTCACTGCATTTCGTAGAAGACTTGGCGGCTGATTTAGAAGCCCTGTCGGATAAAGGCCCTTTTCTTGTATGCGCGTGCCAATGTCAAGCTGCAAGACACCACCGTTTCCATCGCGCGTTGCGCATACCACCACGTCCCCTAGGCGGATATCATTGTCCTGACTTGGAAAACCACCAGCGATGCCGATCATCATCCCAATATTGACGTTTGGGAAACTGTGCAGCATGTCTCTCGCAACCGTTGCCGCGGACGATGAGCCGTTTTCTAGGTCAGGCACCAATGCCATGACAGTATTGTGGTCCTGGATTCTACCAAGTGTGTAATCGGTGGTGTCATGTACGCTCACGGATTGGGGTCTACCGTGCTCTTCGTCGAGAAACTCTTGAGCAGCAACGTATGCGGTGCTTGTGGTACAGATCCAGCCGACAGTGTAATTGTCATTTGAAAAACATGATCGAGGCGGATAGATGGCACTTTTGTATTGACTCTCCACAGAATGGGGATCAACGGGGTCTTGACTGTTGATCGGAATCATTTCACAGGTCACTCCCCGTGTAGTTAGTCCGTAGAGATGTGCTGTATCAGAAGGATGCGACAGCCGACGTCTAACAACAGGACCTGTTACATCAATGCTATGATCGGTAGATACTTTGCGTTTCTGTCCTTCCATTGCTAACAAAATCAAATGCACGCGTTGCTGTCAATGGTGGGCTCGTTCGGATGAGGACAAGACAAGTATCGTCTCCTGTAGCTCCCAGATGAAAATAGTAAGCATGTGGGGGAGGCATCTCACATTCCACTTTTATAATCCAGGAGTCCTTCCATCGCAAGACGTAGGAGCAGGAGCTGAGAGTTAGCCGCCGAGGCTGAAACGCTGGGGCATTGGGCGCCAATTAAGTTGATCCATTTTCTCCTTTAATTGGGCAAGAAAAAAAAATCAAAGAATCTGGTCCTGCGCCAAGTAAAAAACAAGACTGGCAACATTCGATAATTTATCAAGTGTTTGACTGAACTAAGCCATGATTGAGATGAGATTATTTCGAAGGTATGTGGGTCACTAGACCAGGGAGCCCTAGATGGGATGGCCTGATCCTACCTAATGCACGGGTACCATTAAACATTTCGATCGCAGCGTCAAAAATATATTATTGACTCAGTTGGCCCCCAACACCGGGAAGGATTCAGCTTGCCCGGAAGGCAACCGGGCGTCAAATCCGAATCGGTGTTAGGTATGCCAACCTCCGAATCCCGTTCGTCTCCACCGGTCTTAAATGGACATATATATGGTCCTGCTATCCCCGAAAGTCAGCTCATTGACCAAATCGCATGTATTCAGCATGCCTGAAACCAAGGATAAACCGACTATTCTCCTCATACCCGGTGCTTGGCACCAAGGAAGCACATTCGGTCCTGTCGCCACCATCCTTCGACAACAAGGATATCCAGCAGAGACCATAACGTTACCATCTGCCGGGGGGCCCTCATCAACCACGGCCTATGACGACGCCGACCATATTCGGAAAAAGTATCTAGATGAGCTCGTGTCTCAAGGAAAAGAGGTCATCCTGGTCCTGCACTCATACGCCGGAATTCCGGGCACCGAGAGCGTCAAGGGTTATGCCCGTAAGGACCTCGTCGCGCAGGGCAAAGATGGCGGCGTTGTGGGTCTTGTATATCTAGCTGCATTCCTGATCCCAGCGGGAGCAAGCGTCGAGACCTTTGTGCCCGGGGGCTTGGATCCGCTCATGACATTGGAGGTAAGTTGATTTCACGATACAGATTCTATGACTGGGTCTCCTTTGCTAGACATGTAAATACTAATTCTTCAATCAGGGAGACCAAATGTATCCCAAGAACCCCAGGGAAAACTTTTACAGCGACCTCGACGATGAGACTGCTGCAAAGCACCTCGCTGCATTAGTTCCCCATGCGCCAGAGGCCATGCGCACTCCGTTGACCTACGAGGCCTACCGGGACGTGCCTACTAGCTACATTCTATGTAATCGGGATGTAAGCTTCCCGGTTGTTGCGCAACAGAGTATAGCCGGTATTCCTGGGGAAGGTGTTGTACGCACGTACGATATTGACGGAGGACACTGTGCCATGCTGAGCCAACCGCAGGCGGTCGCTGATGTGATTCATGATGCTGCGAAGAGGGCGGTAGCTGCTTGAAGCACTGGATATGCTGAACTGTTTGGGGAAAGAACATCTCTGCCCCTGGCTCATTTCTTGAATTGGCAATGATATCTATAATTCTTTGTATATATATACTGGACTTTCTAGCCAGGTCAATTGCTTTCCCTTTCTGTTCTAGTCCTCACTCCTCGCTGCTGTTTACTCACTTCATGGACCTAAGCACGCTATAGGTACACATTACGCAGCCTAAATCAATCAATAAAAATACGGAAAATAAAGGATTGCATTTCAGGATGGAGATATAGAGCGAGGGAAAAGCTGAATATAGATAGATTGAAGTAAACGAGGCTTGCATATCAGATAGAGTTATCTTTCCGCTGCAATGATCTGGATACAGAGAAGTTCCCCCACGGACCCCAGAAAGACAATAGAACCGACGGCAGCAACCAGCTAGCCAAATCTATCAAAATCAGAACGACTCTTAAGACCGACCTCAGCAGGAGAAACCTCCACCCCCTCGCGACACTCGAAAGTCCCACGCACGCCACGACGCTCCACCAAATAATCAAAATTCGAGCAATAAATCTCATTTACAGAGAGAACCTTGAAGTCCCCATGGACGTCCCACAGCGAGGGGAAAGAAGGACTGTAAATTTCAAACTCCATCAGTATCTCCACAAACCCATATTTGATACCTTGGCACTGTCTAAGGAGAATGAAGGACCTACGTAAAAAAACTCCCCGTCAATTCCAGATTCCCGCCGACGGCTGCCATCGCAGGAATACTGACCAGCGTAACCGAGTTCAGGTTTCTTGCGATCACGTTCCCGGTGACGACGATAACGTTGAGATTGAAGTGACCGGGGAAGTCGGACAGGACTACGAGATCCCCATCGATGACGGTGCAGTCGGTCGCATCTTGATTGTCGATGTCGAGCTGGCTGGATACGGTGATGTTACCACAGACTGCGGTGGATGGGTTAGTATGTAGGTTGAGTGTGTGAACGTGTGTGTTTATGGGTTGACATACCCTTTGCCATAGAAATGCCGGCCAGGGAGAGGACGAGGCTGATGTATTTCATGGTGGTGAATATCTTGGTGTATGTTTTGGAGATGAGTTGCGATGTCTAGGGCTTGAGTGAGATAGACGTGATCGTACTGTCGAAAAGAGTAGATGCCCAGCTGGAAGAAGACATCTTTAAATACCCAAACAGTAAGTTCACAAGGCAACGAAGCAAGAGTACATGGTTATAGACCTTGAAACAACAATGTACAACCATACATGATGCCAATAGCCAAGAGTTTCAGTCATGCTGGGATGCCAGCAAACCGGGGGCCGTCAAATTTGGGGCCATCTCGACAGCTCCTGGCACGAGGCTCCAGACCCATTCATACTACTATCTAGCTAATACACTAAAAAGGAACCCGAGCCTTCTCTGAAGGGAACCAGAAACCATCCGCAGCCTCCCCGCCCTTGATAAGTTTCAGTTCATGCATACCATTTCTGTTACTAACCGCCGAGACCGAGTAACTACAACCACCGTCGCAAGGCTGAGGGGGCTGGTTTCCATGGATAATGTAACTGTGCGCAACCTTGTAGGCGGCTGGTCTAATACTTTTGAGGACAGACTATTTTCTCTGACGCCTCTGGGTTTTTGGTATTCATGATCGACTCCCCACTCGCATCCTTGTAGTTATGAAATGAGAAGTTCCGTTTAGTTTTAAATGCTCCTAATGAGGTGGTAACGGCCCCAGAAAGGCAAATGCAACCGGCCTGATGCTTGACAGAATGAACAAGTTGAGATAATAGGAGACCTGTAGGCATGAATCATTCTGGTACATGCTCCACAATAGAAGCCGTAAGTGCACCTAGCCCAATCTGCCACATGCAAAGTCACAACTACCTGACCATTTTCTTCTTCATTATCAGCAGGATATAGCTATTCAGTATGAATCGTACTCTGCCTCAAACCCATTTCGTGGTAACACAGATCATCCCCGACCCCTCAAGTGTTCGACTACGCGAAAGCCCCGCGATGCTTCACGTACTGTTCTCTAGCTACACTCGCTCTACTACCTATGCAAGAGAGGATCCTACTGGCACATACCGCAGGATGTTATGGAACAAATTCGGGTAAAGTCATAACCGCCATTCCCCATCAGACTGAACGATTACTCAGTCTTGGCATTTTGGGGGTCGACAATTCCCCCAAAATGCCAAGACCTGATACACCCCTCGACTCCAAAGTGAGTACTGGAAACTATAAAGCTTACGCTGGGATCTGGACGACACTGAAAAGCTTTCCTACTTTATACCACACAGTAGCTCACTACCTTACACGAAAACAACAAACAACAAAGTTTTACGAGAGTCCAACGTCAGCTCGACACAGACAGGATGCTAGGCCCCTCCCCCGTTGATGCCCCGCAGCATGTGTTGCAGCTCCTTAAGGAACTTCATCAGAAGTCCTTGGAGCAGGAGGCCGTCATTTCAAAGAATGGAAAGGTCTTCTCAGGGGACGTTCTGGGTGACCTGGAAGACCAGAAACGCATCTCCCACCCGAAAGAGGAATTTGACCGCCTCATGCTCGACAAGTTCATCGCTCTGGATGAGGATAAATGTCAATTCACCTACCAGTTAATCAACTCCATGGGAGCCACCAATATCGTCGAAGCAGGAACTAGCTTTGGCGTCAGCACCATCTATCTTGCTCTTGCTGTTGCCAAAACGAGAGCCCTTACTGGAAAGCCCGGAACCGTGATTGCAACGGAGAAAGAGACAGAGAAGGCAGAGATTGCGCGAAAGTACTGGGCTCAATGTGGTTCTGAAGTTGAGCGTCAGATTGATCTGAGGGAGGGTGACCTGCTTGAGACGCTGAAAGATGGCCTACCACAGATCGATCTTCTTCTGCTCGACAGTAAGTATAATCCTACCGGAGCTCAACCATACTCTTGGTTTGGCTAACGTATACCTATAGTCTGGTCCCCGCTTGCTCTCCCGACACTCAAAACTGTCCTGCCTCGTTTCCGGCCAGGCGCAGTTGTGCTTACCGACAACACGATTTCGGGTGCCAAGGGCTATGCCGACCTATTGGCGTTTTTGCGAACCCCCGAGAATGGATTCCAAAACATGACCTTGCCTTTTACCAACGGGTTTGAAATGAGCGTCTACATGCCCAGATCTCACTGAGCTTTTCGAATGAAGAAGCTGCCAATCTAGGATGTATGGGAATCATTGCGAATGGAAGCGAATAAGAAGCGCTTGTCAATCTGTTGTTCGTTAACACCTTGTATCATGCATTCAATCTTCCAAAATTGCCTTGATCCATGTTACATACACCATATGAAATACCAATCTCCAATAATTTGAATATCTCTTGACATATATTTGCCGAACTCATATGTAGTGTATAGGAACCGAGCATGCTCGGATCACCTCCACCTACGTAATATACTACCAAGCTACGGAATCCCAGACCAACGATTCTGATTGAGTTCTTACTTTTTTCCTTCTCCATTCACAAGAATTCCTCCTTCTCTAGTTATTTTGTGGCAGTCTATAGGGTGGAATAAATTAGGTGAAGATTGAAGTGGGGATCAGCCACCTCGCTCAGGGG